>JMFS01070648.1:0-27413 GCA_000699545.1 Podiceps cristatus
TAAATTATAAAGGCATACTATACCATAAAATATCCATTAGTTAGAGGTAAGCATGGAAACAACTAGCAAATTAGGCATTGAATCACTGGTAATACAACTGGCCAGAAATTTTTTGTTAAATATTTTTTGACATAAAATGTCAACAGATAAAAACTATAAAACCTTTTGAGAAAAACTCCTAGTTGAAATGGTTTTGGCTTGAAATGAAAAAAGAAAAAAAAAAAAAAAAAAAGTTTTCCAGTTCAAATTGACTTTACCTTAAAATGTCATTTTAGTAGAGGAAAAAAAGAAACAAAATCTAATTGGTAAGTCTTAAAGGAAAACTGTCAGTTGGCCTTAACTTCTTGTTTTATCTTTTCAGATGATAAGTTACAACTATTTTTGACATTTCCATTTTTCCATTATGATCCAGCATGGGAATTTCTTGTGGTTCCAAAGGATAAATAAAAATCTAGGTACCTAGGCAGCCTATAAAGTTTTGTGACTACTGAACATAAATGAATTTTGAAGAAATGTTACCAACCAGACTCAAAAAACTGAGGAAGCACAGAAGGCATTTGCTTCAGGTTATTGAAGAAGAGATAATGAAATCCTGGTCCCAATAAAGTGATTTTTAATGGGAATTTAATGGGACTGGAGGGACTACACCCGAATGCTAACTTTAGCCTAGGGAGATAGATTAGTCTTCCTATGTTTCCTCTTCAGTTGGTTGGGAACGATAAGATCCTGCATTCCATCATCCCCTACAAGAGCTTAGCTGTAGCTTTTCTCCCCCCATTAACTCTATCAAGTCTGGGAAGGCTGTCGTCTGTCAGCAGGTGCCAGCCCCGTCGTAGTCCTCACTCACAGACTTATGTTATGAAGGAATATGCTGTGGCTCCTCACATCACCAGTACATTTGATTAAGGTGTTTATTCAGAATAGATATGATCTGCCTGCATGCTATGTGTCTTACTAAGGATGGGCGGAGGGATGTTGATGCTTGGGGCTAAAATCCATCATGTTCCATAGAAGAAGACTTTGAAGGGATCTTCAAGCGTACACTTCCTCCTAAGTGGAGGAAAATGTTCAGATATGTCTGTGCAACCCTTTCTTAAGTAAGGGTCAGGCCAGTTGTAACATATTGCTGAGCACTTCTTGCACTGAAGAAGCTGTGTGGCTATTACCACAGCAATTCACACCTAGTGTTAAAATTTAATAAATAACTTGTCTGTCGGGGAGTGTGGGAAGACAAAAATTAGGTGCTTCTAAACCACATTTGGTTTAGAAAGCACTTAACACCTTGTCACTGCCAGTGACACTGGCACAAGCTGCCCAGCGATGAGGGTCATGAGGAGGGGTACTGCAGGACAGGTGCAGGACGGTTCATGGTGTGAGTGAGGGGGTACCAGCCCTGATGTTGGTAGATCTGGACCTGGACCACCTCAGCTGTGGAGGCAGTCAGACCAACCGGAGAAGCCCACGAAGAGGTGCCACAGGGACTAGAAACTCTTGTGGCTCACCCCGTGGTGTACCCAGGCTCTTCAGCCGGGCTGGACGGCATGGGCAGTGATCTCAGCCCCGAAGGAGACATGAGCATCATTCTCATTAGGCACGTGGCCAAGCCACCTCAGCAACCCCACTTTAGCCTCCAGATGAAGATGTTTCAGAAACAAGCATAAGAAATCACAGGGCAGCGCCTCCCTCTCCTAACCCTGAAAAATTATTCCTCATCTGTTCCTTGCAATTCAGATGTTAATATCTTAAAACGCATGAACACTGGCTATTGTAAGTCTGGAAAGCCTCCTTACCAGACAGAAATCCTGCCCTTTTGCAATCCAGCTGAGCGCCTGACCTCCCTGGCGCCTCGCAGCAGAGAGTTCCATGGTTTAATTATCTCCTGTGTGAAAAGGGTTTTATTTGATCAGTCTGGAAATTGCTGCTTTTCAATTTACTTGAATATTTTCAGCCACTAGTGTTACGCTAGGCAGGATTTAATATATCTTTATCATATTCCCTTTCATTGGTTTCCTTTCTAAGGTGAACAGTCCTAGCACAACCTTTTTCATACGGAAGTTTTTCCATGCCCCAAATCATTTTCTTTGCCCTTCTATGAACCTCTTCTAGTTTTCTTTAAGATAGAGCAGCTATTAATGTACATATATTTGAGGTAAGACTGCATTATTTTTCTTATTATTCTCTTTGTATTCCTCATCCATCACGTCAACATTTTCTTTGTTTTTCTGGGCCTCAGTGACATAGTGGGAAGGCCTAAGTGACAGCATGTGGGGTACAAGCTCCCATCCCTAACCATCCGGGGCTGATTTAGAACCCGGTAAATTGTGTAGATAGGGTTTTGGTTTTGTTTTTGGTTTTGTTTTGTTTTGTTTAAAAGAAGCGCGTCTGTGTTATCACAGCATTATAAAACTCCCATTTGATACCAATGATTGGATCAAATCTTTTAGCAATTCCCAAGTGCACTTTGCCATTGTGGGTGAATTTGTTTCTGTAGCCCGTCACTGTTGAGGTGTGTATAACCTTTGCAGGTGTGGAATAGGCTGAAGGGGATGCATATGGAAGGAAAGGGAGGGTACTTAATACAAAAGGTAAGTTATAAAGAAATGGTAGGTTCCCACAGCATAGATAAGTTCAGGCAGTGGTGCTGTGGTCAGGTACATCTACATCAACACAAACCAGATTAAAAAATCCTATGAGGTGCTTAAAAAGCCAAAGAATTCACTATATGTACTGTCCCAGTCCCACCTGTTGTTCCCACAGTGCTGTGTTTGCCCCAGCTCAGTTATACCCCCTGGAATGAGAGCCAAGGGATGAAGGGGGAGGCTGCTCAGCAAAGCTAGGAGACTGAATTTAGAATCCTGCCCGTGGCCACAGAAATCGAGTCCAGAGCCCACGGCTTTATATTCTGGACACTAACCCCTCCTAAGTGGCACTGACATATTTTATATGAAGTCATGAATGAAACAAATGTGTTGCCAATGTGATCTAACTGAGCTGGGAGAATATGAGAGGGAAGGAAAAATGTAGGTTGGATATTTTTGTACAAGTCCAAACAATATCCATCTGGAAGAATTAGTGAGGTTTTTTGCCAACAACTCATCTCCTCTAGAACTAGTTTGACTCTCAGCTAGCTGATCTATGAGAACAGAGTTATTTATAGGTCGGTCATAAATGAGGTTGAAATCCATATCTGCTACCAGTTTAGTGTATAAGCCAAGCGCTAACAGTGTCACCGCATTCCACAAATGAAGAAATCTGGGTTTGGTTTAAATTACCTCTATTCCTAGGGTAGCAATTAGATCATCAAGGGGTCATTAGATAGCATTTCTAGTAACTAGGGTCATTAGATAGCATTTCTAGTAACTATCACCGCTATCAGCAGCTCAGGGGAAGGACCCTGGCCTTGCAGCTGTCAACCGAACGCCAGCGCTTTACAAGCGACAGTAAGTGGTGGGAGCACAGGGGGATGGCTGCAGTGGTGAAAGGAGCAGGCACAGGTGTCTGCTGCTTCTTTGCTCACAGGCAGGTCCTGATAACAGTTGTCAGCCCTTTCAGCTCAAGTCGTAGGAGAAAGGAAGGCGGCTGTCCGTCTGTCAGACATCTTGTTGGTCATTCTTTGGCATGATTCCCTTCCCTCCCCCCCTTCATTTTCTTTCCTCAAACAGCTATGACGACTTCTATCTGAAAATAGTAATCTCTTGGCAGCTGGTAATGAGCTGGGCAGGAACTTTACAACGCCAACAAGATGAAAAGAGGAAAAATAGGAAGATCTATGCATCTCAAGTACTGCAAAATGGTGCTCTGCTCTCACATGAAGCCACCCACTGTACCCCCAGACTGAGGACACCCACCAGAGGAGGAGGCTCGCTCTGCTGTGAAGGGAAACTCAAACTTCAGGAAGTCACTTGGAAAGAAAAATAAACAATTGCACCAAATAGACTAACTTGCACCATCTTTTCCGTCCTTCTGTCAGTACCAAAAGGTGAAGGGGAATCCATTGTATCCTCCTTTGGACACGCTGGTAGAGGAAACACAGGGGCCTAGATGCCCTAGTGCTGAGCCATATGCAGCCCTTGCCTGGCTGTGCAGGGGCAGAGAGGCTCTGAAAAAGAGCCAGCCCAGGAAAGCTGGTCTCTCGCCATCATTGCTGCTAATGCTGGGATTCAGCCAGTGGCCTGAGGAAAGGAGCAGAAGGGATTTTTGGAGCTATTTTTGCTTCCTTGCCCCTTCACGCTTTGTTATTTTTGTTGTGTCCAGGTTGTCTCGCAGGGACAAAACTGGAACTTGCGTCTGCCACCAGCATGTACCCGTCAGTGTACGTACACCACCCTTGGAAGGCAGGCTGCAGGAGGCTGGAGGCTGTGGACACTTTTGCCTTTCCCTTGCAGGCCCAGGCTGAGTTCAGACACCACGAGCCCCACCAGCTCTTGCAGCAGGAGATACCATGACGGTCATCAGGTGTCCTAGCTTTCCTGGGGCAGCCCCAGGGTTTAAGTAAGTCCCCTGTCTGTGCATCACAAAGAAATTCTCTGAGAGGTTATTTTGTCCCAGAGTTTAGAAACAATATTACAGAGTATGTAATAGTCCTGGGCATGTTGCACTGGAAAGGTGGCATCTCCCAGTCTTCCCCACGGAAGCTATCGCCTCCCTAAGGAACTTGCTGTGCAGAGGAAAGAGATTGGGAGGCAGGGGCAGCAGACGTGAGAGCTGATATTTCTGACGTAACCTGATGTGGCAAGATGAAAGAAACACCCTATTGTGGTCTCACACGGGGAATACGTCTTCTGGGGCCTTTCCCTCCCCCCATCTTGTCATTCCCTATATAGGGTCCTTTTAGGAGGGATCTCAGAGCATCTTACTACCCCAGATCAGTTCTGTGATATCCCCACAATGGCATTTGAAGAGGGTGCAAGACATCAGATCACCATTTCTCCATGCCTGGTATAAAGTTCTGGGCCTACCCACACTATGGAGAAGTGCACCCTTCATGGGATCTCCAAAATGCAGCTCAAAATGATGTTCCCTGTTCTTCCACTGCTTCACTACTCACAGGTCTATCAGCTAGACCACATCAGAAGCAGCTATGGTGTTTTTCCTGTGGGTAAACTGCGGGTAGGGCCCTAAATCCAACCTGGAGGCCACTTCTGCACAGCTGTGCAGACCTGCCAAGCTAGCCCTTAGAGTCTGGAAGACCCTAACCAGTGTTAGAGGGCCAGATGCATCTGACACTGAGGTACCCCCATTTCCAGAAATGTAATCTTACACTAAAAGCCAAACAAAAGTTTCAAGGCCCGGAACAGTGATTTAATTTGCCACCCCGTTCCTACCTACTGTCTGACTATAATTCAGGATCCTCTCATAACCTGTTTTTACTTACTCGCTGTAGCAAGGCTTACAATGTTGTTGCAGCATGTTTGGGAGGGTGTCCTCAAAGCTGTATGCCTCTGGTTGCCAGATGCTCAGCTGCACAATACTCAGACTTGAAGTGGTTTCCTGCTGCCTTCCTTGGCTCACAGGTAGTTCTCTGTTGTGATCTGTGACTGAAGGCTGGATGCAGCAAAGATGGGCACCGCTGCTTGTCTAGATAGAGTCTGACACAAGTTTTGATTTCCTCTCAGCTCTTCATAGCCTTTGTCATTTACTTTACTATACTCCTACAATTTATTATCCAAGTTGAACTGCTTTAGGTTGAATCATAAAGTAACACCTATCTGATGGTTTTCAGTGTAAGGTTGCCCCTAGGAGCACATTCTGTTGGCCTTTCACATCATAAAACAATTGTGTACAATGGTATTAGGGCACAAAGAGCCATGATGGATAACTGGTTGGTAGTTCAAGTTTTCCCAGCTAATTTAGTTCCTCCAGCAGCATGAAGAAAAATGCGTTGAAAGAATGTACTCCAAACAACCAGTGTCCCCTGTTGGCTTTCATCAGTGCTGCAGAGACATTTACTACCCTTTCCTAGAACAAAATATGGTCTTAAATATAAAAGCAATGGTTCAAACAGCCATAAAATGTATTGGGGCGTACTATGGATTCAATTGATTTCAAAGCTTAGATCTAGGGAAAATTTATGGTCAGGGACTTTATTTTTCCAAAAGCTTGGCTTAGTTATTTAATATTGATCTTAAGATTATGACAAAATACATTCCTATTGATTTCTATGAGGAAAAATTCATCACTGCAAGAATTTCTGGCTCTATGTATTGGGTGGGTGAAGATGCACACGGCTTTCTGGCTTGGGTCTTTGCACACTGAAGTTATGAGAGTGGAGTATGGGAGGGCGGAGCAGAACCACTGAGCTCACAAGCTTCCATGTCTCAAGGAAAAGCAAAGTGACCCAGGAAAAACATAATTCTTTTGTGATGTGGATTTGTGAATAAAATATGATTTGATGATGATGATGATGATAAAATATGGTCTCTTTTATAGCAGAACAGAGAATTATAACCTTTGTGTATGTTTACTTCAGTCAACTTGCTAGTCTATTTAACAAATACATAATTCCACCTTAAAATATATGCTGTTACGAGGTTTAAATCAGTCTTATAAAAGAAGTGTCACTTACTTAAGTTCCTTTGGGCTAGACTGTAATATTTTGTGTATCATCACAGTTGTTACTTAATATAAATTAGGACAGCAAGTTTCAATATTTCCGTTTTTTGTAATACTTTTCACAGGATACCAATTACATCTGGATTCATACTAGGTAACACCTGATTATGGAAATAATTCTCATTTGATCAATAGGTTGGGAAGTGCCTCTCAACATGAGTAAAAAAATCATTTTTCTTTTCAGACCAAAATGAGTGTAAAGTGAGTTAAAAGGAGTACAGATCAGCAGTGGTAGGCTAAGCTAAGTTAGGAGGATATTCTGACTTTCAAAGCCAAATATGTCGATGCAGAGTCAAGACTACTTTAAAAAGATGAAACATTCAAGGGATGGAAATGCCCAGATTATGCATTCCAGCAGCTTCATCCCTACTCTGCACTATATTAGTGGGCATATAGGAAAAGATAAACTATAAAAAGTCATGTAGGTCTTGAGCATATTGTGACAGTACATCATGCTTATTGTCCATTCATTCCTTAAGGAAAAGATTTAACCGGAATTCGCTATAAACCTACCCTCACTAGCTGAGTTATCTAGGTCTACAGCTGCTTTGCTTCATCAGAGGACAAAACAATTAAAGCACACCGATGTTTCTGCTCCTAGATGTCTTTACGGATGAAGGACTGAGTGGACACCATCCACATTAAAATCACCTGTTGCCTTTGAAAAGTGCAGTCACAGCATTATTTCCCATTGTATTTGTAAGCTGGAAAATACAATCAAGGTATCACCTTGTGACATGTTGGCTTGGGTATATGTTTACTGCAGCGCTTTTCTGCGTGTAATATATTAGACTTGCTCCTGTACACCATCATTCCCTGTGGTATGTAAGTTAATGGAACTGTTTCATTAACTTATGAAGAACAAGTCAGAGTTTTGGGGGCTTTGTTTCTCTGCCTTACAGACTGTATGTGGCTATTTGACAACTAGAGAAAGTACACGTGCAATACCAGAGCACTGATCATTAGCACTGGCAGGTCCTCACAAGGTTTGTGTTTAAAATTACCCACTGTTCAGGGCTCTGAAGTAAATATCACTGTTACTTATATTGGTTTCAGATGTGACAGAAATCTGGTCTGTGACTCTTTAAAATCTGAAGGTTAAACTTTATGCCAATGCCTAGAAATCTTGATAGCAGTAGCACAAGCGTGAGCAGAATGAGTTAAGATCATCAGGGACTCCTGAGCAAATCAGCAAGGAAGGGAGGCTCCAAGGGCACTCAGCACTCAGAGGAGAAAAAGCTTAAAGAAGCAGTATTCTCCCACAGCTGTAATTCACTTAAAAGGCTTATTGGTAATCAAAAAGCAAGAGTATCCACAGGGCTGAGGAAATCACAAAGCTCTACTGGTTTCCACCAGAGAAGCCTGATCCAAAGCCTGTTGCAGTGAAGGAAGGAGTCCCACCAGCCTTCATGAGCTTTGGCTGACACTGCAAATGACTTAAGGACTCCACATTAACTGCTAGGAGAAAACATCAGTCTGTTAAAGTCTGTCCTCACAAACCCAGAAAATACCAACCAATCTACAAGAAGCTAATATCAGCATATCCTCAAAAATCCAATTAGTGGCTGCAACCTTGAATTTTATCCTTGTCCAAAAATACAACTTGTTCCTTTTCACAGTGGGTTTGCACTCTACCCCCTCCCCAACACACACGTGTTGGTAGCTGAATTTTCCCATCCATGACAAATTGCAGACTCTTTTCTGTGAAGTAATTTTGTCTGAATTGCCTGCGCACCCACCCATCCCATCCCAATTTTAGTCCATGGCATCTTGTTTTCAAATTAGTTGCTATCTTAAACAGCTTACTGCCTTCAATCTGTTCATCTCAGGATTTCGTTTACTTCTGACAGTCTCCCATTTTACCTCATTTCTTCCTCAGGCTGCAGAGGCCAGCACAGGCTAATCCCTCCTCATAACTCGAAGTCCAAACCTCTAGAGTATTTAAGATTTTCCTTCATAACACCTTTTCAATTTCAAACCTCTAAGCAATTTTACCAGTGCCCAGAACAGTATATATTATTAATATTCCTCAAGTTTCAGTACAGCAAAACACCCTTTACTTATTTATGGTGTATAATACCACTCACATGGAAGTTTTGGGTGCTTCCTTCATAGCTGCAGCTCTGTAACTCCTGTCAAAGCATACACAGGTGCCATTTTGCTACCTGCTGTTTCAGTAATAGACCTTCATCTTGTCATTGCACTGGGAAAAAATAGCTCACTGAACACTGCTTCCCCCAATCTCTTCTTCCTCCTGTTTTTCACTTTTTATGTACAAACGTCTGTGGCTCCTTCCAGGATACCGCGACAACCCTGCTTTGTCCTTTACAAGCACCAGAGACAATAAGTGCTGATTGCAAGTAGGATATCTAGTTGAAATGAATCATGCATCCTACTCGTTTAGTCCTTTTCTCTTCTTAGGTGAAAAATCAAAGTCCTCTCGCACATAATTTGCAATGGATGAAATTCACTGCTGAGCAGAAGGCCAACCCAAAGTCTGTGCAATGCTGAATTGCCTTTAAAGCTCTATTTTGAAGGTTTCTGGAAGCTTAGGGAAATGAAATGTCTTTGTGCCAGCCCCCCTGCCCAGGCACAAATTTCACTCTTTGTGAACTGTTGAAGAGTTTGATTTTTATTCATGTGCTTATTGTTTGAAATTACTCGAAACGTGGTTCATGCCTATGCATTTCATAGGTGCATTGCCTTATCAGTAGTAAAAATATGCAGAGACACCAATATGCAGAGATACCTTTATGCAGCAGCTTGTTTCCACAAAGGGCTTGGTTATTGATTTACTCATAGATGGTTATCAGAGATAATGGTTTAACTTGTAAATGCTGTACTTTACTGTGGGAGCAATACACAGGTCAGACTCTTATTCCTCTTTCCTGATGGGATGATTCCCAAGCCTACTGTGAGTTTTAAAGTTGAATTCTTCTAGAAAGGCACGCAGTGCAGAAATTCAAAGATTCTTGACATTATTGTTGTTCCCAACATTTCTTAAGCAGTTCACTTTTAGGTGGAATTTTGAAAAGTGAATAAAAAGAGCATTGACTCAAACACATAGGGCTGATTCACATAAATGTATATGGACAGATTTTCACCAGCTTTTAGTTCAATCACTTATTTTGTATGAACAAACATACTCTATACTCAGAGGACACTCTGCACGGATGTAGTTGTGGGGATGCTAGTGGTTTGCACATTGTTCTCCTCACCCACTTCATGGATGTTTTCTTGTTGATACCTGCATAAACTTTTCAGTATCCTATCCAAGCTCATAAATTTCTCCTTCAAAGAAATTAGTTATCTAGGAACAGTATTGGAAGGGAAAGATCTCAGCTGTGCAACCCAGGGTTGTGACTTTGCTGCTGGGACTGAGTACACAGGACAGTAGTACTGGCAGGCAGCCCTGAAGCTGATGGTCATAGTGCGGGCCCCAGGTGGAAGGAGAGAGGTCTGGGTGATCAGCAGCCTAAGGGTTTTCTTGTTCCTTCTATGTAAATATGTGGAGAACAGGCATTGTTCCTCAGGATAACATAACAGGATAAAATCTGAACAGGGACTGTTCAGCTCCCAGCTCCCAGCTCCCTTATCAATGTTTGCTAACACCTCACATCCATAAAACTGAGCTGTAAGGAGCACTGTACAGTTTACATCATTATTACCTGTTAAGACAGCTTTCATAAATCAAGACGGACTTTAAAATTGCCACTCTCCATTTAAAATACTGCAAGGCCTTCCACAGGAAACAACATTAAATATTTTTTTTCCCAGCATAACCATAAAGGGATGTTTGTGTTGCACTGGGGGTGGGGGGCTTTCCCTCAGGCTTTTTTCCCATTCTTCTTTCCTTATGAACGTTTCCTCATGGCAGCAAGGTGTTGGGCTGGTCAACCTGCTGAGTTACCAGACCCACCAGGGAAAGTCAATTGGTTTTGTATTTGACTAAGGAACTTTTCGATGAAGAAAGTACGTGGCTTGCCTTGCAGCAAGGAAGCAAGGGGGGAAGCTGGTGGGATGTAGCTGTGTGGCCCTTACTGCTGAGAGTGAGAAAAGCAGCCCTAAAAGGAGGGACGGCAATGTTAGTCCTGCCCTAGGCACGGGGAGCGGCAGCCTCAGCCCCGCATTGCTCGCTCTCCTAAAACTCTGCCCCTGTCCCATGTGGTATGAGCTCCCCAGGTACTTCAGCCCCTGGGTGTCTTGTCCAGCCCCTGGCGCCTGCGATGCTGTTGAGGGAGAGAGCAAGAGTACAGCCACACCAGCGATGCTGAGCTGCTCGCAGCTGTGGGACTGTCACTGCTAACACTCGGTGGAAACCGGGGTCCACAGGCATTTATGTTCTGCAGGCAGGGCACTTCTGCTGTCTCCAGTGAAGGATTTGGGAACTCCTGGCTGCTTTCATCTCAGAAAGCCTTCCAGGCAGTGAAACAAAACACCTTGTCAAACTAAACTACCTGGGCAGACTCTGGAGCACTTTTGTCCTATGCCAGCCAGCACACTCCTAAAGGGTCTCCCAGTGAGTTCTGGGAGCTTCACGGGTCAGAGGCTGCTCCCAGCAGGGAATATGCAGGGGGCCACACTTTTTTAAGAGCTTGAGAAGGTTTATCAGCATGGAGCAGGTCTGTCCCTACTTGTGAGGCTCAGGTGGCCTCGCAGGCTCTGTGGCCGTTTCCCCTGGCAGATGCTGGGCTCTGGATGCCACCTCTCCTCGGGCCATGAGGCGGAGTTATCTCAACCCTGCCCATGGGATGAATGCTCTGCCACATTTCTTGGGTGCGACAAATGCTGGAGTCAGAGATATTCTTTGCTTTTATTCCCCTACACTTCCCAGCTCAGATGTGAATGAACCACTCATACAGTGAGCCTTTCATATAGTGTTTATGTGACTTTCTGGCATCAGCAAACATGTAATTATGGAATAAGGCCCTTCCTTGGCATTAATACACGCTGCCAAGCATAGTTCTCCTCCATCTTGGCCTTGTGGCAGACAACTTGCTAACTTCTTCACCCGTTACTCCATCGGCCATGAAGATGCTCTTTACTGGAGTGAGCACTCCCTTTGGCTATTTACTTCGATGCTTTTTCCCTTTTTTTTCCACTGCTGGTTGATTTCCTAAATCTTGCTGCAGCATGATAGAGCACCAAACACCATCCGACACAAGGGAAATAGCTGATATGCACTATGTCCCTTCATCTTTAGTATCAAACTTGTTGTTTTCTTCAGGAAAAAAATGCAGTATACTAGTGGAGAAATGGCAGGCACTTGGCATGGAGACAGGAGTTCACCAAATTTTAATCCTACAATAATATGGATTATAAATGCCTGGGCAGCTCAGTTTGCAAATCTGTTTGCAACCAAAACCTCATGCTGCTTTCGTCACAGCTTGTTCTGCAGGTCCGAGAGCCCCTGTTTCTTTGGCACAGGGGTAGGGGTGGCAGTAGGCTGTCCACCGCGGCAGAGGGTTCCAAAACAAGGAGGCAGGGGGTACTACAGGAAGAAACCAGCCAAAGGAAAGGGCTCTGGTAACATCTCCTTTAACAGCACACAGCATGGAACCGCATCCACACACAGCTAGGAGGACACAAATACTCCTCCTGCACCCCAAACTCCAGACTATAAAGAGAAGTCAACTTGTAGGAAGGCAGCTTCCCCATTTGAAGGCATGAGAGTCAGACTGGCAGATCAGGAGGAGAGGAAGAGACTAGGGATACAAAGAAAGCTGGTAATTTCTCAGAGGTAAAATAGAAACCAAACTGGAGGTTTAGCATCCATTTTGTTAATGAAGATTAGACAAAATTTTCTTCGCAACCGACAATAAATGGCCTATAGCAGCCTCCCTGAGCCAGCGTAGTCTTTGAGACCTCCAGACCAAACTTGGAGTGATGGCAGAACTGAGTAACAAAATTTTCCTTTTTATTTGTGTTTTTCAAACAATTCCCTATCTCTTTTGATTTCAGGGAATTTCCCCTGACCTAAAGACAAGAAGTTGCCATTCCAAAATTATCAGTGAAGCAAAAACATGAGCTAGTTATTTGCTCCTTTCTTTTTCTTTCTAAGCATCAGGTATTACGAGCCATCAGATGCCACACCTATGCTAAGGCTTGGTTTGCTGCGATGCAACAGTTCCTTGTCAGTAGCTGCAAGTAAAACATTTTAGGTAAAATCACTGATTTGAAGCTAGAGCTTGATCAAGCCTCCTTGTAAAACCAACAAAGATTGGTTTTATACTTCTTTTGACGTTGGGTCAAGTTACCATTGTTCTTAGTGTTTATAGTAAATATTGCATATATAAAACCATCTGGTATGTAATTCCTAGGTTAAATATGTATTGCTTTTTGCAACATTACAACATTTTGGAGGATTTGATACACACCAGCTTTAGTCACTAGTGGGAATTGCCACCAGTGGGAAGAATGTTGAAAAGATGTTTGTTCGTTGTATTGATTTCTACAATAAATGAGTCAGTAGAAGCAGATGAAGAAATTCATATATGCTATCTATGAGTTATACACATTTCCAACATTCTTCTTTCTAATTCACACCTCAATAACACTGACAGAAAATGTATTCTGTCAGTTTCATTAGTCTTGGCCTTCTCATTCAGAAATATGAAGTAGATATTGATTTTAACAAATTAAAATATAATCCAAATTTGGCTATATGAATTTATCTATATTTTTTTAGAGTGCACTGGTATTCTAGCTATCATCAATTTTGTCCCCTGACCTGTACTTCAAACACAAGTAAATTAAAATTATCTATTGGTTTCTTATATAAGTGGTTGTTTATAGACATGTTATTGTCTCTAGAGTGCGGACTTTGGCTCTTTTTAAGCTGGTTGTGCCTCAGGTCCATAAGTCTGACGCCTGCTGCTAAAAGGGGGTTGTTCATTTTCTGGCAGTAAATAATGAAATGAAACAAATACAATCTGTAATAGAATCAAATGTGAGTACAATGAGTCCACAATTCAATTTGGATTTAATATAGTTGCTTAATCCTGTTAAGGGGTGCCCTCATGAGAAAGATGCTTTAGCAGCCCAGAGCAGAGCTTGAAATGTGAGGACAGGCAGTTAAAGCTGGCGTCGTGGTGCAGTGGAGGATGAGAGGGGACAATATGCTTTTGCACCGTGCCACAGAGCCAAGTCTGATCACACCATGCTGGACAGACTGGAGGTTGCCAGTGGGACTTCACAGAGAGCATGGAGAAAGATGTAACAGTCAGCAGCGTAGGAGACTATTTTCTGTTTTCTGCCTATTCTGAAAGATCTGAGGGGCTGGGAGAAGTATTGCATCTATCTGTTTGGGTACACTTGCCATTTTTTTGTTTTGCTGTGATGGAAGTGTCTCACAAGAAGCCAGACTCATCGTTATATGAAGCAAAGGAAGCTTCATCTGTGGGAGAAACAAGAAGAGAGAAACACTAAAAATGAATTGTCGCTGTACAGAAGTAGAAACAGTCATTAATTTTTGTGAAGCCATTGATTCATCTAGGAATAATTAAGTCTTGCAAGAGACAACAAGAAACCTATGGAGTTATAGCATAAACTCTTTTTTTTTTTTTTTTTTTTTTGATACAGTCCTTAAACATAAATTGCACTTTTCCTGAAGGAAATGCACATCCATTTTTACAGGCATAGAACATCTTCCACCAGAATTCACTGTGGAGAACAGGTGGCATCTTATCGCTCCAGGAAGATAAGAAGATAAGGAGAAAAGGACTTACTGTGCCCATAAAACAGACTATGGAGCTAGCTAGGAGGAAATTGTCTGGGTTATTAGCAGCAGGATGTGAAAAAACACACATCTCTAACTACTTTAGAGGCTGGCACTGCAGAAAAAACCCTAGGTCACTAAAACCAGCACATTGCTATATTATACCCCAGTTATCCCACAAAGCTGCTGTTTTTCCTGTCTCTCCTCAGAGGAAGTCCTTATACAAGAGACATCAGCCAAAAAATATTTGCCACCAAGACATGGCAATGCAGGTTTCTTTCTGCTCTTCAACACTTGATATATTCCTCCCTTCCCCTTTTTAAAAATAACCTCTCCTGAATCATCCAGCTAGTCCCATTCTTGAAAGTTTTACTAAACTTTATTCGCAGTAAAAGGCACTGGCAGAACTGTCTTTGTCCAATTTATTTGTATCCACTTTGCTGGGACAGTGGTTTCCAATTTTTTTTTTATTTTTTTTTTTTTTAACTGAACTCTAAAACATTCCCCAGATGTGTCCAGGCTCTTCTATAGCGATCATAAATCCATTGGCAATGTCCTAGGTTTTACTTATTTCCGTGTAGCTCTTGAAAGTAGTCTTTATATGTCCAGAGTTTCTATAGACCATGCACTGAAAACCACTGAGCTCTACTGATTTTTAAATCTGTCTTCCTTGATGGGGCTTCCTTAAATAGGGTGATTATAAGGTAAAGCTGTGAAGTGAAAGTTCATTCCCTGCTCCTTAATGTGCAAAATAGGGAAAGGTGTCTCCTCTCTGTGTAAGTAGTCATGATCAGAGCGTTAGTTAACAAACAAGTATGGCCCAGGAGCAGACTGTGGTCTCCTTTACCTGTGCACACACCCTCTGAACTGTCTCAACTAGCTTGTGCCGGGTGTCCCAAGTGTTCGAAGTGCAATTGTTGCATGTCCTGCAATACTAATCATGACGATAAAATTGACCCTTTTACACAGTGGGCCAGCTGCTTGAGCAGATTGACTGGCCGTGGAGACAGTTGGGTTCCTACCTCAGGTGCTATCATTGGAGACCTCTAAATGGCTCTTGGCTTCTTAGGCACTCAAATTAGATGCCTAATGTTCACCTGTGTGAATACTTTGCCCATTTTCACTGCATGTCAGGCAAACTCTCCACTTAAGTTCAGGTCTGCTTCTGCTCTAGCCTTATTTTTCCCCTGTGTCTCTCCTTTGATTTCAGTGGGTGATGGTGCCATATGTTAGAGTGGAAGATGAAAAATTGGTCCTCAGAATCACAGGTAAGCTACCAGGAAAGTCACATAGTTAAAACTTTTTTTTTTTTTTTTCAGTTATGCACTGAGCAATCTGAAGGGGAAGTCACTGAGGTAGAATTAACATTAAACCCCAAGGAGCCACTTCTGCAATGTCATTTTTCTGAGCAAAGTCACTTGTCAATGCCACTTCATTTTAAATTGCCTGTTGGTGAGAAGGTATAGACGGAAGGAACTGCATCCTTTTGCCTGGAGAGGTCATCATAGAGCTGTATTTTGGGACCTTGTGTACTCAGGTGACCTGATCCTCGGCCAAGTTACAATCTCAATAGAAATACAACTTGACATTATCATTACATTGAGGCATTTACATAGCACCATAAATATGCATACTGCTTTAGAGAATACAGACAGACACATTCTCTGCCCTAAAGACCTTAGAATTGTAATAATGAAGTAAAATTACAACTAGCACTTAATCTATTTAATATCTCCCATTCCACACCAGATCCTCAGCTACTTTTAATAATGCGGTTGTATCACCTAACCTCATGTACTGAATATTTAGTGCTGAGTTAAAGAATTGTAGACCTTGATTTTTTAATACCATTTCCTATGATTCTTCAGTGCTCCTCAGTGTTCCTCTTCTTCAGTCTTTTTTACCTAACTGTCAACAAGATACAGCCCTATTGAGCTTGTCAGATCATGGTCCAGGCTCCCGGCCAAGTGGAAAAAAAATTTTAATCCATGTTGTTAGTTGTCAGGGAGGGTGAATTGATCTAATAGCCCTGGTTCCTCAATTAGAACTGTTTTACTTCTGGGTGATTTAGAGGAGAATGTGCTGTGCTTTGTTATTGAGCACGTAGACCTTTTACTTTCCTATGTGTCATTAGGTATCACCATTAGAAGGAGGTTGAACAGAAGGAAATGGATTGTAGAAGGCTGGAGATTTCAACACATTTGATCTGAGAGAACATTAGGAAACTATCATTTGCCTTTGAGTTTTATATTGTATATATATACTGAAATAATTCCAACATGTCCTGCTGGATTAAGAAATATGCTTACTGTCAGACATCCAAGTACAGTTTTCTTGTTCGTTATTGTGAATGAAATACAAGTATTGGGAAATACAAGCAAAACATTGGTGTGCTAACCAAAGAAAGATGTTTGTGGGTTTAAGACTGCCAGAAAGCAGGGAACAAGCTTCTTCCTGGCTCCTCTATGTTACTATCCAGGGGAGCCAAACATGGTTCATCTGTTCTGAGCAGCAGGACAGGGATCCTGTCCTACCCCCTGGTGTCATCTCCCCTACAGAGAACACCAAGCCTCTCCGAAGAGTCTCTTCCTTTGGGGTGAAAAGTCAGTTCTGATGCCAGCTCAGATGTTGCCTTTAAGAGAGAAATTAATGCTGTTACTGAATGATTCCAGATTGCTTGAACTAATTGTGTTCAGTGTGCATCCATTAAAAATACAATTATAGCTTTTAAAGAAGGAAATAAATAGAGTTGAAATGAAAGTCTTATACTTAGCCTACCTTAAAGGAAGAATATTAGACCACCCCATTCATTATTACTGTGGCCATGAAAGTAACAATAAACAAAAGCTGTTGTCCCAGTTTGGACATGTTTATTCTGCTGCAAATGTTGTTTCTGGTGGGAAAAACTCGACCCCTTTGAATTGAGTTTCTTGATTTGAGTTGATGGAAATGCATATGTTGGGTGAACTACTCCTGGGAGAAGACTTGCAGCCCCAAGATTTAGCAATGATAAGTCTAAATCCTGAAACAATTGTATTATTTAACATGACTTCCTAATCATAATTGGCTTATCAATTCTGCAGAAAAATGAGTTCTTCAGATGTTCTTCAGGGTTGGTGTTTTGTTTTGTTTTTCATATTTTCCCTTTCTCCTTTGGGAAACAGAAAGAAGTTTGGACTGTCTCTAGAAAGGAGAAAGAGACAATCACTTTTCTGAAGTAAAGAGTCAGCCATCATTATCTCCATTACTGGGCACAGCATTTTTGGAGATACAGTTTCTAGCCCCATATGTAGTGACTGTGGCATAAAAATCATAGAAAAATGCCTCAATCAATATTACATGTCCCTGTCTCTCATCCCACACCCCATCGTCCCCATAGAATAGATCAGTAGCACAGCAGCTTCCATGGAACATTTTTTAAATGCCACATTGTCCTGGTTCAGTTATCTGCTCTTCCTCGAGTATTCCTCACTGGAACTCATAGACAATTTCTGGGGAGGTGTTTGTTTTTTCCCATTTCAGATGTGCTCATTATGGAATCTCTGGTTGTAGAGAACCACACATCCGAGAATAGCTGAAATCTCAGTTTGGTGGTTTCTTGTTTTCCTGGAGTCTTAGAATACAGCTCATCAGTCTTCTGCTGGTGAGTTCTATCTGTTGAATGGAACTTCTTCATAAAAGAAGATAATGAGCAACACTATTTTTTTCACTGGTCCTTGATTGGTGGGACCAGTGGGAAATTGGTGGGAAATTTCCAAATTCCTAGTATTTCCAAAATATATCCTGAAGGACAGGTACTTTGGGCTGCTGTCAAACACTGTTTCCTAGAGATACACTAAGTAGTGATTGTCACCTGTGATAAATTTGTTCTTTTCCAAGGCCTCAAGTAGTAGAAAAGCTTAATGATTAAATAAATAAATAATTAATAATAATAAAAAAGCTAGACTTAATGCCAAGCTTTTAAAGAGAAGACTGGAAAAAACAGGTAAAGGAACAGGTGACACTAATAAGAATTATGACCGTTCTGTAACTACAAACTGGAAATCCTTTTTTTGTGGGTTAGCATCTCTTCCTGAGGAATCTTGTTATCTTTTGATTTCAGGGATCAGAGATGACTGAAGTTTCACAGAAATGCTCTCCCTTTTCCCTTAGGCTTGTTAGGAAGCATTTGTGTGGCTTTTTTCCAACTGTTATGGCACTAAGCAGTTATTTCTGCTTAAACAGCCAAGGGGAATATGAACTGTTTAAATGTTCTTCTACATGGTAGCCAGCTCTTTCTGGTACGCAAAGCTAAGATACTTTTAAAAATAGACCTTATTCATTCTTACTCAGCCTATTAACGTTGCCCCTAGCCCATTCAAAAGCATTCCTTATTAAACATTGCACAATATTATATATTGTATTGAGTTCATGGCTGCTGGCAAGCACAGGGTTTCTCTGGGGACCACATATGACTTTGTTAATTTTGTGCCATTACTTAGAGCTGCTTCTGATGAGTCAGATCCCCACTGGAATGTGGGAGAAGGCAGGACACCAAGGTCTCCTATTGCTTGCATGAGTTCCTCAGTCCACCAGACCATCCTGCCGTTGGCAGCCACTTGTCCATTTCTAATTAAAAAATGTCAGATCTTATTCTTGCTTTGGACAGAAAAAGAAATAAAGCTCAAGACTTCCTTTTATTTCACAAAAGATAATTACTATTTTCTGACCAGCCTTGTTCCTGTCTTAGGCCTGAATTCACCTCATTTCACTTTAAGACATTTCACTGAACCTGCTGACACACTGAGCTGAAGGAAGGCACCTCTGGCAGGTGCATAAAGTTAAGAAGAAGGAGAGGGGGAATCCAAGCTCCTGTATTTGGAGCTGCTGAGAACATACCACTGTATAATGCAAGTTCCTACTTAGCCAGGACCCATCTTCTCCTGGTCTCTGTTGCAGTAGCACAAAAATATTACAGGGATGAACATCTTGCCTCCGCTTTACTTCTGCAGCTTCTAATATGGAAGATACACAGACTCCTAAAAAGGCCTTTACCATACCACCTCCAACTGGCATGACCAAAGCCAACAGTCTCTTCTCCTGTTTAAGTGGAAGTGGAGACGAGAGGAGGAAGAAAGTGAACCAAATGCTTGTTTGAGTAATTGGGACACTATGGGAGTGTGTAAGGGAGCATCTAAGGGTAGCTTTACTACCCTGTCTTCCTCTCTCCCGTCTGAAAAGTAGAGAGGCTGGGTGCATATGTCACAGCACTGGCTAAACAGTTGCACTTCCACCCAGAGGAAAGCACAAGAATACAGCTTTTTGCCAATGTTGGAAGCTTGCCAAGCTCTGTGGTATTTAAGCAGTCATGACTTTGTCTTCATCTGCACAGATTAAATATGGATGTGTATATTAATTATGTAAATGTGAAACTGCAGATCTCAATCAAGTAGAGCCAAGGATACACTATCCTTTGCAAGTGCTGATTGATACTATACACGCAACAGAAACAAGAGACCATTCAGCTCATTGCTATGTATATTCTGGAGAGGAGAGGGAAGGAAGAAGGGAAATTTGGAAGTAAACAGTATTTTATAATGAGACCGAAACTATAAATGCCGTAACTTTCCATAATACCTAATAGCCTCTACTCAGCAAAGCAGAATGCTTACTTAGCAGGAGACAGCTCTAAGAAGATGGTGAAAACACATACTTAGAGTGAGATGAACACTATCAACTGTAATCAGGACACTCATAACAGTTTTAATCAAGGGCCAAAAGTGGGCTTTAATGTGACATGGTAGAAGTATCTGATTTTTCTGTAACTTCGTGCAAAGGGATGGATAAACTTTCCAGGTTTAACTTTGTGATGGCACCACAAAATTTGATCTGTTTGCATACCTTGTTTTAAGCAAGAGTATGGTGTAGGCCTTCAAGGAAGGTAAACTGGATTGTGCACGTGACATTTCCAGATTCCTGTCAATGCACACACAGAAATGGTGCATTGTTAGAGAAACCTCACCCTGCAGCCAATGACTAGCACCCATCTCCCTTCCCTTTGCTCAGCTCAACACCTAAGCACTCCAGCATCTGCTACTGAACCACAGGTTATACCATTTGGGGTCTGTCACCAGGATATTGTTAAAGTGCTAGAAAATTCATTTCTCTGCCGGTCTGACAAGGCCCATAAAAAGGAGAAGCAACCTACCCATTTGTCAAAGTTAGGGAAGACAGGAAAAAAAAAAAAAAAAAAAAGCCTATGTCGCAGAAAGGGAAGCTGGCTAGCTGCTGGCCAGTAGAAGGGGAGGGATATGACAAGAAGATTGATTGCAAGGCAAGGCAGAGACCAAGCACTCTACCATTACCCAAATTCACTCACAAGGAAACTCAGAAGAGCCAAACCCCAGCACTTTCATGTCCCCCAAACACCATTCTCTCAGTGTGCTACTTCCATCAAAGATGGGCATTGAGTGCTCCCTGCTCAGCACTACTTACTCAGCACAGCAGGTCTACTCAGAAAGATGACCCCCAAAGTCACAAGTAGTTTTGACTCCTATTTATGTAGCACCTCTAGCAGTTAGGCATGAGAGTGACCTGCACGTTAGGATCAGTGTCCTGCTCTCTGCTGCTCTTGTGCTGCTCCCATTCACCCAACAAATCCAAGCCTGGAATATAATGCTGCTCTGCCCCTATTGACTCTGGTTACTGTGGGAGTTGGTTAGGGGATGCTCTGGCATGCTACGTCTGGTTGTACTGTTGCCCCATGTGCAATGATAGGTGTCAGAAAGCCCAGGAATATATAAGTAGACTGTTAGCACATAAATGCCTCTTTGATAATCACAGATCTTGGACATGGACAAGACTGCCTTCCTACACACATCCTCTCTTTCTCTCTGCCTTAGCTGGCTTTAAATCACAGAGCTGAACGTCTGCTATGGATGGGTACGAGTCATGCTAGAAAGCAGGATTTCCTATTGAACCGGCGTGGGGATTGACAGCCAGCACACACCTAATACGTTTTATGGCCTAAGAACCTGTGAGCTTTCTCAGCTTCAGCTTTCAAAAATTTTCCCAGGCCACATGTGAGGGTGAAGCTAGAGAGATACCGGTACCAGGTATGGAGGGTGGGCTGACAGAGCAATTCTAAACCAGCTGACAGGTATGCTAGATAAACACATACTACTTTGCGTGTTTCACTGAACCAATTTTTCAAAAGGCAATTGCTAGCCATACTGAACATATCCTGAAAGACTTTCTGAGCTTGGAGGGTATGTCTAAATAGTTGACATACTTTGCTCATTAACAAGAGAACTGGTAGAAAATAGTAAGTGCTGTCCCTCTGCACTTACCAGATAGCCCATACCCTGCGTTTACACTGAACAGCTCTTGAAGACCAATCTGCATGTAGTGGACCCTGTGAAAAAATAGCCCATTATTCTTAGGATGCAAGTGGGTTATTTTGTGATATACATCAGTATTTGCACATGCAATCAGCTAAATGAAGTTATTAGTCCTCTTCTAATCCCTTAACAACCATATTCCCCTTCACTGATGCCAGGTATTTGCTTGGCCCTAAAAATTCTACCTGAACTCACTCTCGCTGTGCCATCAGCGAGACGTGGCATACAGGATTCAGACCGTGCCAGTTTACCAAGCACTCTCTCTGCTTGGTTTAAAGGATTACTGATGTGTGACTCTGGCCCCTGAAAAAGCCTAGGTGGTGAAACTACATATTTCTGTTCTTGGAATGAACTTTCTATTGATTTTAATCTATCCTATATATTGCTAACTCATTTTTGGAACTCCAGAAAGAGGTCCTCAGAGCCTGCATTGGCAGCTCCAACATCCATTTGTGTCTAGGAGGAGGCACTTGGGTGCTCAAGCCTTCAGCTGCACACTTCAGGAATCTTTGCAGTGTATTAAATTTCTGCCTTTATTCTGGTAGGTTGTGTATAAGTGCACTCACTCATTCATTCCCTTGCAATTCACCTATTCACTCAGATTCTTATAACAGAAAATTGGCTAAAATGGAAATGAAATCCTGACAAGCAAATAAAACAAAGTGTCATAGGGACATATGAATTACTATTAAACATCTAAACCTTTAGTGTGGGCTTTTTAAAGTGTTCCTAAACCTGAATATATTATTTTAAATATAATCTAAATTTAACAATGATGATCAAATCATAGAGGAAGTAAGCCCTTAAAGATTTGTTAGACATGGATAACAAGTTACATATACATCTACATTCATAAACATTTAAATTCAACTTCTGCTAATTTGTACTCCATGATTTGGCTTAACTTTATTCAAAGGTCAACTTAAAAAATCACTAAGGAAATTGGAAAGTCCTCTTACCTGATGAAGTGATAACCTTGCAAGACTCTGAATAGTGTATCTCTGACCTCTGCCCATGCTTCTCGCAAACTCTAAAACATCAAGTCGTGTTTGAGATGCAAATGTAAATTGCGTGAAGTGACAGTGATGAAGACCTGTGTGACAGGATTGCACACAACTGTGGACTGCATAACAGATGAGGGTTTTTAGCAATCAAGTTTCCTCAAGAAAGGACAAGCTTGTTTAGTGTGTTAACTGAAAGCACATTTTGGGTCTCAGGTCTTTCATAATGTGTCATAACCAATTCACTGAAGGCAGATCAGTTAGAATTCTCTGGACTGAGGTGGACTGGTCAGCTCTGCCATGTGTTTTACAATTAAATTCTGTCTTCTCAGTCTCTGTCTTTCCTGATGTAGATGTGATGTTTAGTACTATATTTTCTGTGGGAAGTACAGGGAAAATATGACAGCAAAACCAGGAGTAACAATTATTTTCTGCTCCCAGCTTCCACCAAAAATGTTCTGAATTTTAAAATTCAGAATTTAAAATGAATTTTATGTTGCCAGCCTGAAGAATCCATATTAAGTGAGTGCCCAGGATCCCCTCATCCTGCCCCCATATTGTGCTATTTGCTCTGTTCTGGATCTGCCATCAATTCCTTTATGGACAGAGTCTCAATAACAAGAAGCCAGAACACAGGCAGAAGAAATGAAACTCTTTCCTCTTCCTGTTTTTTTCCTTTCAGGTCAAACTGTCTAATGGGACAAATGCTGGGGAGAAATTGTGTACCTCAGGTCATCTTCTGAGGAAAAAAAACGTTTCAATTTTCTGTGCTCTACAAAACAGCTGAAGATTTTTTTTCCTTTAAAAGGTTTGGGAAAACTAGAATCTCCTTAAGATGTGTACTTAGAAATATTACATGTTTGTGTGTAATATATTTTGAAACTATACTCTTTACTATTATGACATTAACAAAGTCAGAGTTGGGTTAGGAAAACAAACAGACATACATACATCCCTGACTGAAATCCACATCACAAGAACAGTTGAAAACATTTACCTGGGAATCCTGGAGCACAAATGAGACCTTGCAGTTTTGTCACTACAGAGATGCAATTGTTTCTAAAGATTTTTGCTTTCATTTAACCATATATACAATGAGTGTGGGATAGGTCAGAGAGACAAAGGGGGAAAAATCTGTGAGGAGTTTGAGGAGTGCTAAATGATCTGAAAAAAATAATATGGATTACAAAGATTTTGTTTTCATATAATAAACAGTTAAAAGGGGTAAATTGAGACCCTTCACTTTTGTTACCAAGCATATCTCATAGTTTTTCCTTAGAGAAGTTTGAATAATTAAAAATTGCCTGATACCAGGCAGTAAAAGATCATGGCAACGGGGACTATAAGATATAAACAAACTCTAATATTTATAATAGATAGATGAATAGGTGAATAAATTCTAGACATAAAGGTCAGATCTTAATATGTCCTGGCAAAGACTCATATGAAAGTGACTGTCAAATCAAGGTTACCACTGCATTTGATTACTCAGTTTGACCAGGTATGTCTACAACTTCACACTTTTACTTGCACATGTATTTTATATGTGCATCCTGGGAAGCTTGGAATTTCTTCGCCATTGCGTTTTTTAAAATCATTGTAGAGAATTAATTTAAATTGTGTTGGTGAGAATCAAGAAGTTAATCAAAGATAAAATCCAAACAAGATTTTGCTTGGAAAGTACATCTAGAATTACTCAGTTACACTTGGGATATTTTTTATATCAATAGCTTTTTCATTGCCAAACATTCTACAATACATGCACAGAAAAAAATGTTCTTTGCCAATGTGATTTCATTTCTTCATTTGTAATAACATAAATGAAAACAGTAAAATATGAATGGTAGAAGCATTGCTTCTTAGTAATAAAATGTCTTTCTTCTGTTGTGTTTGAAATCACATCTATTTCATTTTCTTAAGATCATCTATTGGAAATGAAAAAGTGTCAGAAGCCTTTGCAAATTTGAAACTCAGAACCAAAATCTGTTCAATACAATTGCTGTTATTTGCGTCAATCTGTTGATTCCAGAAAATTTAGTTTTCAGAAAATGATAAAGCCTTCATTGCCTGTCTGTGACTGTTTTCTGCTATTTTCACATAGCTTTTTCTTTGTAGAAAAGAAGTAAAAGATAATTCGTATTGTGTAAATCTGTTCATTGAAAAAAAAAAAAAAAAAAAAAAACAACAGGAGATATGCCATACTGTGTCCTGGTTTTGTAGAAACAGTCCTGTCTTGTCACCATAACCAGGTTCTCTCTCCTGAGAACTCTACATATTGCATTCCATGTCAGGATCCCAACAACTCTTAGAAGTAAAGCTTACAAAGTTCATTCTTTTGGCTTGTTCAGACAGGCAGGTGTGGTCGTCTTTATTTTCACATATAAGATGAAGTTCCGTCATCTCTGCCAGACAGGGATTCCCTAACCTGCCAAGCAAAGGGTTCCAGTTTATACAATAGATGCCTACGTACTACAGTTCTCCACACAAAATCATCAGTGATCCCTATGATTTTCAAGTTTTTAATCTTATGCTCAAGGCTTTGTTCAAGTAGAATTACTTGCTTCTTGATGATCATTAGGTTTATTATTTGGATTAGCTTGCTACATGAAGCCTTATTAGTGCTTTTCAAAATTAATGGAGCAACTACAGAACATGTTTGTATATACAGTAACAAATGAACTTCAAGTGAAGTTGCTTCAGAAAATGTCTACTGGATGGTAGTAAGAAACATCATCTTTACCAAACAGGCAGAACTTCAGGCCTTCATATCAGGCCTTTGCATTGTCTCCTCTTTTCAGACATTAGCAGGTTTTGTATGGCTGGATTTTCTTGTTCTGCCATTTCCTAACTCTGTGAAACTATCTGTTTACAATCTTAAATCCTCTACAAGTATAGCTCAGCTCAGTGGGGCTAATAAGTTCACATCTGTTGTCAGGTGCAATGTGCTTGAAGTTTGGACATGCTATTAAAGGCAAATAAACTTCAGCCAAGATTTCATTTCTGAGAGCATAAAGACACAGCAACTGGTCAAGATAGTTCCAATATACTATTAATTGAAATCTCCATCACTGGTTGTTTGCATGCTGACAAGATTCATTAAAAGCCAGAGGTTTTACCTGTGTTCTCTCTCTCTTATTTTTTAATGTGGCCTGAAAGCACTTTCATTGGTAAGCTCCACATAAACTGAGATATGCCATGATTATGTCTCTTGACCTATTCTCATATTATATTTGGGTTTTAAATCATTCTCCTTCACAATGAAGCTTTTGTGTCTGATGTTAAGGTATGCTTTGTGCAAAGGTGAGAAAGCTCACCCCAATTAATATAATAATTTATTTTCTAATGCCCTTAATGACTAGAGTCTTGGACTCACCTGTGCTTAAAATTTCGCATCTCCTGAGCAGTAGCAGATCTAAAATATTTTAATAAAGGGGCACCTGAAGAAAAAGTTTTGCAGTAGTCATGTGTGTACAAAGTAATGAAAGTTTAAGAGTGTTGTACCAAATAGGTACAAGATAGGTCATTCATTACCAGGACAATACTAAATGAGGGGCAATATTCAATTGGGGAAGCACGGGGAAGAAATCTCTGGTATGTGTGCAGTTAATTCATCTATCCAAAACTCTATTGTCATGCACTCAACAAGTCCAGGAGTATACTGCTTTCAATCTGTGTTTCAAGATATGCCCAGAGAGAACTGTCATTTCTGGAGTTCTCTGGGTATGTGTGGGTTCGTCCAAGACCAATCTAGCTAAAAGCAGTTATTTCTGGATTCTGCATCATTTTGAATTTATCTGTAACATATACAGACAAACAATTCAATCACTGGAAAAACATCAAACTGTATATCAAACGACCCAAGATCTGAAATAAATAATTGCAAACCAATCCCTTTTTCTACTTTAGACACTATATCCATTAAAGCACTGACAGCTCATTCAATTTTAAGAGGAAATAATGTTAATAATGTTTGTAAAATGCCGAGTATTGATATGGGAAGGCTTACTAAGCGTATTTCATGATCATTTCAGAATTATTCAGATAACATTTCTTACTTGTTTGTCCAGGAGATCTCATCTTGCTGCGGTCTGCTACCGCTTTTGCTGCTCCTTACGTGGCAGGAGGAAACGCTCGCTTCTGCAGGCAGCCAGGCTGGGCTGGTGCTGTGTCTTCTGGCCACAACACGCAGAATCACTGGGGTAAAATTTTCAGGCTTTCGTGGCATTAAGTCTTGTATGTCAACTTCTTTCTCTTTTCCGTACAATATGCCTTTATATTTTATTTGAATAACTGTACAGCTGAGGCAAGGCAGCAGGTGCCCCTGAGGGGGTGAGGGGAGTCCCACCCTCGCGCCACAGGGGCGTGGGGCAGGGGAACCTGAAGTGCAGGGAAACGGAGGCAGAGATGGTAGCTGACACTCCGATCTCAACAGACGGCTGTGTTGGGGCATCACCTATTTGGCTTTTAATTGACTCCCTACTATCTGAACGATGAGAAATTCATGTGTCTTTCCCTTAAAGCAATACAAAGCAAAAGAGAAAGAAAGAATGAGGAAAATATAACCCCAAAGCTGTATACAATCACACAAGGAAAGGTACGGGGGGATATTGTTATTAATGAGGAAATTCACCATACTTAGACCATCAAACTGTTATTTCCTTTTGCAATATATACATTTCCATTATTATTATTATTATTATTATT
>KL272492.1:1963-17674 GCA_000699545.1 Podiceps cristatus
GTAATATTTCTCCAAAAAAAAAAAAAAAAAAAAAAAAAAAAAAAAGCCCCACAAAAATTAAAGTTCAAGTAGAAATAACTATCCTAATTTGTTTGGGGGGGGGAAAAAAAGTATATATGTGTATATATATACACATATACGCACAAAAATGTAAGGTATGAAGCAGAAGATAAACCCTCAATGACAAAATTTCTGAAACTAAGAAAACTAGAAATAAGACAGTATAGGCACTGCTTACAGTTTCGATGCATTTGCAAATTACAAAATTTGTTCTGAAAATGAAATGTTTTCCCAGCCTAGATATTCCAGTCTATGAAGTCACTAGATGAGCAAAACTCTTCAATAAGAAACAGTAAAAGGCACAGGAAAAAAGAAGGGAAAATCCATTTCTACGTTGAGCTTTTTTTTTTTGCATATGAAGTGCATTTTCCTCCCTGCATTGATACTTTTTCTGTATCTAATTTCTTTTTCTCCTCCACTTAACTGGAGAAGAGATAGAGAAAAATTCGGTGCAACCCTCTGAACTGAGGAGCATTACACATTTAACAAGTTAAGCAAGTTTTAATTGCAAGGCATCTTAAAAGATTTCTCAGGCAAAACAGAACCAAGTTATGAGCAGATGCTTTTATCACTACATGTGACGACTGCTGTGACATTGCACTGGATAAATGAACTCAGAAGAGAAAAAGCAAGGAGCCTTTTAGTATGTGACAAAAAAATCTGGAACAATTATTATAACAGAGAAGGTGATGATCCACAATAGAAGCATTGACGTAATCAACTGAAATGCAACAGAGGATCTTAAAATATATAAAGAAGTCCTGTCTCTTGATGGATTAAGCCAGCTTTCACCATTACTGCTGACTACTAGATTTCATTACAGACATTAACACGTACATCTCTGCCAGTATCAGCAGCAGTAAGGTTGAATGCTTTTCTTGCCACTGCTGGATAACCAGCTCAAATCCTACTTAAATATCCAGGATTCTTCTAATGCTACACACTGACAAATGCTCTACATTTACACGATGGCCCAGATGTTCCAGCATACAGATTGCACAGCACTGCTAATAATAAAGCTATAAACCAAGCATAAGCCCTGTGACGTGTGAGAACACAAATACACTGGCAGCAAAAAGAAGTCATGCCAGCAAAAGTGGATGAAAATCAAGCTTGGCAGTCATCTACATAAGTGGGCATTTTCCCTCCCCCATTCAAAATACCTCTTAAGATGTTTATCATTCTAGTTTGCATAAGAATTTGCTAACAAGTGACTTAAGAGGTAAGTTTGACACTAGGGAATTCTGTACTGTCTGAATGATAATATTACTTCTAAAACCCCTTTTGTTTGGTGTTAATGTATATTTTGTTACAGATTTTTACAACAGCAACACCTCTCAATAGCCATTCCCCCACTTTCCTTTTTCTAATGGCTGGGAGAGTCAGGGAGAAGACAACCTTCATTTTGAACTGACAAAACCTTTCAAATGGCACATTTTTCTACAGCATTTTATAACAAATCTCAACAACTGACAGTATTTTTTTGGTCTACTAAAGGCTACACAGACAGCATCCTTTCCACATTCTGCAATAGTGAACATATTTTCCAATACCTAATCAACATTGACAGAGCCAGGAAGCTCCTGGGCTGTGACAGGGCCACCAGACCAGAGCTACTCAAGCAGTGGACTCTAGCTGAAACGTAAGATTTCTGCAAGAACTTAGCTGAAGTCTCAGACATGAGAGATGCGGCATGTTCCTGGGAGAGAGTTTACAACCCTCAATAGTCTTTCAGGGAGCAACTACTGGACGCTGTTAAATTCCCCAGCTACGAAGGCAGCGCAGAACACCATGCTTTAGGAGGGCTGGAGCTAGCACACCACGTACACCCCAGCAAGTCAACTGAATAGTCCTGATCTAGATTCCCAATTCATTAATGTATTAAGCAGTTGATTAATTTATGCAAAATGTATACCCAGGAAGCCCATTCCAGACTCAACGACTGAGAATCCATGCAATGTTATTCCTCAGGAGAGAGACAACCAGCAGGGAACCAGATCTCATCCATCCAATTCAATACGCAGAATTTTCCCCCTGCCTCTTTTCTCACATAAATACTATAGTAGGTATTGTATATTCTATCACACACACACAAAAGGTCTATTAAAGCATTAAGCACTCTAGTGCTCAAGTGATTTAGGAGCCTAGAGGTTCTCTCCCCATTTCCACGAGGCTCCTCTGTGCCACCCACCGCAGAGGGGCCTCCGAGCGGCCCGCCCTTGGGAAAGCTCTCCCACCTCGCTCTCCACCTCCTCCACCATCCCAAGGTGGGAGGAGGAAACTACCCACTTAGCCAAATACCTTGTAAGAAGGAATTTGTGCTACAAATATTTGTTTGCCTTTGCAAAGGGCTCTTCAGCCGCAAAGCCCAGCTGAGTAGGCTGTTGTCTCACAGACGCCACCACCACCACATCTCTCTACCCTCTCCAAAACAGCCAAGTCCAGATCCCAGAAGTTCTGTCTTTGCAAGAGGCAGGGATGAAGGAAGGTCACTCATCCTCCCCCTCCATTTCCACATTAAAATCCTGACATACACAATGATCTGACAGGCTGCTTTGTTTCTAGAAACTGGAAGGTTTTACTACTAGCCCTCCTCCAAATTACCAAGATTAAATTCATTTTAGTGACACAGATTCATAAATTCCAACTTTTACTGATTACATGCCAATGAAGAGTTAAACAAGGCTAGGAGACATTTTTATAAGGATTTCTATCTTGGACCTCAAGGCTAGCAGGAATTAAATGCTTTTAGTCTGAGAAGCAACAAGAAAAAAAAAGTAAAAACTAGTATGCTACCTATGAAGCTATGGATGGCAGAAAGTGTATTAAGTGCTTTAACAGCAAAGTTATGGATTTATTGGATTAATTCTTCAGTAACTTTACAGTCATGGCATCTAATCTTCTCAACAAAAAAAAAGAAACCAAAACCCAAGCAAGTCTGTGGATACAAGAACTAACAACGCCTGTTTGCAGATAGCCATTTTATGATCTCTACTTCAGATTATCCAGAAAATGAGGTATTTATTTTATGTCACTCCCATATGATTGTCTGATGTTTAATGCTTGAGTAGATATTTCAGCAGGCCAAAGGTTTGCCTACAACTTGTCCTGCTGCTTTCAAAAAAAAAAAAAAAAAAAAAAAAAAAAAAAACAAAAAACACTACACTAGAAAAACACCCACAACCAAACAAGGAAAAAACACAAGGAAAAAACACAAGGAAAAAACACAAGGAAAAAACACAAGGAAAAAACACAAGGAAAAAACACAAGGAAAAAACACAAGGAAAAAACACAAGGAAAAAACACAAGGAAAAAACACAAGGAAAAAACACAAGGAAAAAACACAAGGAAAAAACACAAGGAAAAAACACAAGGAAAAAACACAAGGAAAAAACACAAGGAAAAAACACAAGGAAAAAACACAAGGAAAAAACACAAGGAAAAAACACAAGGAAAAAACACAAGGAAAAAACACAAGGAAAAAACACAAGGAAAAAACACAAGGAAAAAACACAAGGAAAAAACACAAGGAAAAAACACAAGGAAAAAACACAAGGAAAAAACACAAGGAAAAAACACAAGGAAAAAACACAAGGAAAAAACACAAGGAAAAAACACAAGGAAAAAACACAAGGAAAAAACACAAGGAAAAAACACAAGGAAAAAACACAAGGAAAAAACACAAGGAAAAAACACAAGGAAAAAACACAAGGAAAAAACACAAGGAAAAAACACAAGGAAAAAACACAAGGAAAAAACACAAGGAAAAAACACAAGGAAAAAACACAAGGAAAAAACACAAGGAAAAAACACAAGGAAAAAACACAAGGAAAAAACACAAGGAAAAAACACAAGGAAAAAACACAAGGAAAAAACACAAGGAAAAAACACAAGGAAAAAACACAAGGAAAAAACACAAGGAAAAAACACAAGGAAAAAACACAAGGAAAAAACACAAGGAAAAAACACAAGGAAAAAACACAAGGAAAAAACACAAGGAAAAAACACAAGGAAAAAACACAAGGAAAAAACACAAGGAAAAAACACAAGGAAAAAACACAAGGAAAAAAACCCACCCCCCTCAAAAAAAAAAAAAAAACCACAACAAGCAAAACCCAAAAAACCCCTTCAAACTCCATAGCCTTCTCTTGAATTTGGATGAAGCCACATACTGTTGCTAAATATGTACGCAAGTACATTAGCAAAGTTTCCTTAGGAAAAACAGTTAAATCTGGCAGAATATAACATGATGGAAAAATCCACTTTTCTGTAATCCATTTAAAAATAACACCTTCTAAACTTCTCTAATTAGATTATTCCATCATGAGGTTTCACTTCTTCCCCAGTACTCTGCTTTGTACATCGATCCCTAAGCTTCATGTGTAAGACATCAAGATGATAATGTTTTTTAAGCACAGGTATTAAGCTAACCTCAATGTAGGAATGAGAGACAGTATAAAGAAAATACATGTCACTAGAAATTAGTGTCAAAAAAACAAAACAAAAAAAAAAAAACCACAACACAACTGCTAGCAAGTAACCATTTGAGAGAGTGAAAAATTTTGTTATCTCTAAGTCTGCAACAAGGGAGCCTTGCTTCTATTAGCATAAAAAAAACCCCACAAAAACCCACACCACCAGTCATTGGCCTAACCCAGGCTAAAGCTTCAGATACAATAATCTCTGGTGGGATGTCCCATGGTTTTCAGGTGTTCACAACCAAGGCCGCAGTGAGTGCATTCACAGGGTGCTTTCTTGTGCCAAGAAAGATGTGTCCATGCAGGAGCACAGGAGCGACTCTTGTTTGTCCATGAGCGCTCACCTGGACACAAAGCACTTCAGAAGGCAAACAAGCAACATCCAGCAGTTGCATACGTTAACACAAAAAATGCATTTGCTAACCACACTGCCTCACAACACAGCTTTCTGGACTTTTTTTTTCCCCCTTCCTTGTCCACCAAGAAAGAAAGTGTCAATTCACATTTACTTCTCAGCATTCTGGGGTTTACTGTATACCACCAGACTTGTTCCAGCACATTGGTATCAGGTAGCAGGCTGAGGAGGAGATGACTTCACAGCGGACGTCTCTGCTCCGATGCAGCGGGTGGCCAGACCCCGTGAGAGCACAGGGCAAAAGGCAGCAGCTGTTAGGTGGGAGAGCCGAGCCCACGTGGGGCTGCAGGACAGGACCAGAAGACTTAGAGTGCTCCTACCTAATTAGCTCATGTCCTCGCTGTAGAATAGCTAGGTCACCAGCCCAGGCTGGATCAAAACAAGCGTTCAAGCCTTTCCTCTGTCAGTATTTCTAGTTTGAAAACACTGGTTATCATGCTTTTGGTGGGGGAGAGGGAAAGGGGGACACTCAATCACTTTGTGGGCTTAAGGAAGGTAATCCTACGGATAGGGTGACAGGAATGTCTTTGAGAGCAGACAGCTGCATTAGAAAGGGAAAGCCTTGGTGGGCAAGCACCGATACAGAACAACTGAGCTGAAGCCCCAGAGAAAGCAAAGATTACACTGCAGTCATCAGTGGCATGGACTGGTGCTCTGCAGGTCAGCTGCCGTGCGCACACCCGCCCTTCTAAGGAAGCTTTAAATGACTTGTTGAATAAAACACACCTATCACGCAATACACAATGAATAAGGTGTCCTGAGGATGACTAAGATCTCTAAAGAGACTTTTAATTAGGTTGTAATGCAGCTAAGAAGAATGAACACTTGCAACTGGAAGTAGAACAGTTAAATACCGTTGCTGTTGATTGCTGTAAGTACCCTGATAACTGAAGACAAAACAAAATAAAAGTTTCTAAATCTACAATTATAATCTGTTTTGGAAGCAAGGAAAAGGTAAAAATAAGGCTCATGGAGCTCTGGGACACTGGCCTGCAGCCACCAAAGACTGACCTCCAGAATCTCAGATACTGCTCAGACCATCAGCCTTGCATAGCAGCAGCTCTCTCCTTACACCACAGTGTTGTGACTATTGAGATGCTTCTGAGGAACCATCTCTACTGTTACCAATACAGTTATACACTCAATTTAACCAAAAACTATAGAAATGGGTAGCAACTAATATATCATGTAGCCAGAATCCATCTCTATGGTAGGTATGAAACTGTACACATTAAACAAGAAGTATTATTCTTATTGGATATCAAAGAAGAGAACCACACTGAGATTTTTGGTATCAAGCATCATGCAGAGTCAAATATGGCTTAACGAGATCTGCCCACGCACACATTTCCTCAGTACATGCCACAGTAAACCCTTCGCTCCTCAGTTCACAGAGTAACAGATCTCAGCTCCACTGAGAGCAGCCAGCAACAGAACCAGCACAATCCATTTACAAAGACTATCAAAGTCCATTTAATTCTCCCATTGCGCACACCCTTGCATCTTTTATGCTGTTTTGAGACTGGGGGCTTGAACGCAAGACCAAACCACAAGGTTAGAGAGCACTTCCGTGGAAGAACAGCTAACTTGAATCCCCTTACCTGCTGCCAGCTAGAGAGCCGCTACAGACAGACAGCACATGGCAACTACATTGATGCTACAGGCTTGCACGACCAAGTGCTTGGTGGGCATGTTCAATGGAAGCAAGAGCAGCAGCAGCAGGAAAGCCTGCCAGGCTTTTATCCCAGAGAGCGAGCGAGCAACATGCAGGCACCCACAGAAGTACAAGAGGCTCATCTCCTACATAAGCAAGGGGGTTAGTCTTCATCCGAGCAGGGGGCGGACAGCGGGACGGTTCAAAAGGCACTCCTGCAGCTGGGAAAGGTAGGAAAGCCACCCCAGTGCCTAATACCCAGCAGCCACTGTTCAGTGTGAAAGCTCACGGCGATTTTCTTCTTATCCTAAAAGAGGTCAATGAAACAAGCTGCTGACAATCTGTCAAAGGCTGGGAAAGGTACAGGACATTAAATAAAAAAAATATATATATATATCCAGATTTCCACACCACACTTGTTAAGAGGAAGTGTGTGAGGGGTACCAATTTCTTTTAAATAAAAATACTATAATTAAATTATCCCCTTTAGGGCATTTTAAGGAGCACGCAGTATCGTGACAGAAGCATATCAGTGGAATCTGGAGGATTTAACACTTGACAACAGCAAACCAAAAACCCTCTTCTTGGAGAAGAGGGATACTAAAAAGGAATGCACCACATCTACAAGAACACAGTATACATACATAGTATACATAATCCCAAATATCAGCATGCATTAAATTAACTACAGAAACTTTATGCATTACCCCTCCTGTCTGGAAGAAGCTACAGAACAAGAAAAGCCATTAACATTTTAATGAATCTGGGATGGCAGGGCCCTAAACTCTAAGAATTCAGCCTCCAGGGGTTGCACAGAAGAAATGGGGGGAGGGAGATACTGAAGGAAACCTCTGTGGGATGAGCAGCATGGGTAACAGCCTGCTCCAATTCCCAGGGATCTCAAAGAAGTGGCACGCACTTTGGGAGAGAGGGAAGCTTAATGAAGTGCCAGCTGAGACACACACACACACACACAAAAAAAAAAAAAAACAACCAAACACAACACACAAAAAAACCCCCACACACAAAAAAACCCCACCACCCCACAGAAATTTGAACACACGTTTCTTTCTTTGGAGACTGCACTTCTTTTCTGAATCAGAGGGTCTTTCAACACTTGTCCTGGAGAGTGCCCAAGAGCTGTGGGAACACAAAAAGCACACAGACACTTCCAATTGTACCTAGAGGAGAATCTCTCCTCTACCGTGTAAAGACTTGCACTGAAACTTAATGCAAAGCAAAGGAGCCCTACTCAAACTTCAAGGACGTCAAGCAAGGACACTTCAGGGACTCAGTGTCCTTGTAGAATTCACCAGTGATGTGAAAATCCAGGAAAAGATTTATCCAAACTTGGGGAGCCTGAGGGAACCAGTGGTAGTTTCAGACACACAGCAGTTGAGCATCTATCTCAGAAGATGCTACAGGGAACACTCAGTCTCAGACACGCTTTGCTGCCAATTCAAAAGCTCAGGCATCCACTGCTGAAACCCTACCAGTCTGTTTTCTTTAGCCTCAGAACTAGTACATCAACTTTTTGAACAACCCAAGACCAAGGGGCAGAGATAAACTGCATTGCCAAATAACCTTCAAAGTGTTCACCATCACCATCCTGTTTTCTTAGCATAGCCTCTCTGCCCTCTGATATTCCCATCCTTGATTCATCCATTCAACTTTTGCTCAGTCAGACTAGAAAAGCACGGTGGGGATGCTTACTAGGAAATCTGCATGAATATACGGCCTTGCAGAGGAATAAGAAATAGAATCAACATGCAAATAATCCAGGAAAAATTTCAGATTATATGGCTCCTAGCCATAACCCCAAATCCTTCTCCTGCACCACTAAGGCTCACACCTTACCCTCCCCAGACTTCTCTCCCATATGCCCAAGATCACAGGAGCATCAAGTTTACATCTGCTGAAGATTCCTGAGTATTAGTTCAAAGGATTTTTGTAGTTCTACATCCACCTATTAACCAAAAACCGCTTAAAGGATTCATTAGGTAGCACATTTTTACCATATACTAGTATGTCTCGGGCATTTTAAAACACTTGGGAATTTAAGAAAGCCACACCAAGGAGTTTCCCTGTTCACTTTTCCTGAATGCCTACAAACTAGGGCATAACACCACATTGCACAGGCATCCAGAGCTACCCCGAAGAGCCGGGAAGGATCCTGCCCAGGGGGACCCATCCCACCTCCAGATACAACACCTCCCAGCTGCACAAAATGCAGCTGGCCACCTCAGCCTGGAAGCGCACCCAAGTCCGGCCATACTATACACCCATCTCATGGAGCTTCAAAGATCATACACAGACCGAAGGATTAGAATCACAGAATTATTTAGGTTGGCAAGACCTTTAAAATCATCGAGCCCAAATGTAGAGTATGAGAAAAAGATTAGAAAGTATGAGAAGGAAGACCTGTTACCATTTTATTATGAGGGAAATGAAAGTACTTTGTTTATTCAAAACCCTTTCCTCCTCCTCGTCCTGTGATGAGAGGTTAAAATATAAAGGGCTACTCCTGTACACAGAAACATTAAATGAATTTATATTTGTGTTTTTAAGCTCTTGAGGAAATGGAACGGCCAGAACTGAAAGCAATTAGTGCACCGAACCAGACAGCTAAACCAACAAAAAACACAGAACAATGATCTCTTATTTCCCAAGTTCAGATGTCACCATCACACTTTCCTATTCATGCAGCATACTGTGTTTTGAAAAGCTAGGCTGTTTTTCTCTGCCTGAAAGGAACACAAAGAGTTCCTATTTTTCTCCTAAGTACTTTGGTAGCAAGAAAACCAAAAATTAATGGAGTCCAAACCACCGAACAAGAGAAACCTCTGGCAGGTTAAGAATCTGATATATTGGAAGGTGGGTTCAAAAGATAAAGCTAAAAACTGAAAATACTGTAAATCTCCCAAATCTTATGTGAGAATTTGCCCTACAGCATCCCAGATGGCGTGTGTTTTGCCTTTTCATTTGAAGAGCTGTGAGACAACCATAACATGACCAAGCAGCAGAAAGTAGTATCATCTTCTGCCATGTCCCCCCTGTATCACCTCACACGGTGCATTTTTTTTATTTGAAGAGTCAAGTCATGAAATATCTGTGACGTGATTAAGCAGAAGGAAGCAGTATCAGTCACCTTCTGCAATGAACCACAGGGAAGGAAAAGTAATGCAGTAAAACGGGTAATTAACACTGAACCTTGGATACAGGAAAGCAACTGCTCCCTGACACCTGCATTAGTCCAATCCATCACTTGAGAAAACACTTCCTTGTGCAGTAACTTGTAACAACACACAGGCATCTAACCAACCATAAATGTTCACGCCATCTGTTCTCATTATGGCGGAGCTCTCAAGCCGACTTCCAAGTCAGGCTGACAAGAGTTCACATGGCTCTGATCCACCAGCTCTTTTGCAGCTAGTTATTCATTTGCAAAGAGAATTACTAAGCCAACAGAGTGTTTCCTTTTGTATAAGGTCTGTCACAGGCAGCACCCAACTCAGCCAAACTCAGTAGCCAAAGTACTGCATCAAGTAATGCTTGTGTATTTCTAAAATGTTTTAACTGATGTGTTTCTTCTGTCTCTCAGATGTTTTGGGGTTTTTAGAGGGTTTTTTGCTTTGGTTTTGTTTTGGTTTTTTTCCATTTTTCTTCTCTTACAAGGTTTTACAAATGTGTATAAAATTATATGGTTCACAGAAATGTTTCAGCAACTGCCTGAAGACTCATTATGCTTCATCAATTATCAGATAAAGATGGCATGAAAAGCACCAAACAAAATAAGGAAAGATGCAAATTTCAGTTAGTTACAGGAAGGTGAAGTGGCCACTGAATATTCTTCAGTGGCAAAGGGTCAATGTGAAGTTAAACTGTAAAGAAAAAAAAAGCTCCCTGTTGCACTATTTCTTCTCTCGAATACCCAATTACATCCCTCACTTATTTACAAGGTTACGCAACCTTGGTCTCTCCCACCCCATCCATCACACCTCAGAGAGCATTTTGTGCATATCCACTGCATATAAGGAGACAAAAATAGCCAACAGTCGCTCTAATTTGGTAACACGGATTCACTCTTTCTAGATCACTGGGTCATAAGGCTGCTTAAAGGTGACCCACCAGCCCCTGAACTTATTGTGGAACTGGTTAAGTTCACCAGGCCACACACACACCCCAAAAAAAAAAAAAGCAGCAAACATTACAACTGAATGATAAACCCATGTGGTTTCCAACAACACATTTGAAAAGACAGTTTCTCCCAGCATCCTTTTCTGAATTTATCTCTGCAGGTGACAAACAGACTGACTCTTCTTCCAGAAGTACTGGAAATACTAGCACTCTGCCTCTTGTTAATCACAGGTGAAGAGCAGAGTGGAGATCAAGAATTGGACTGCTAACCCACAGGCAGCCCTTTTTGGACAGAAAGGAGCTTTTTACTTTCCATCTCCTTCCCCCCACCCCCCCTTCTTAAATTCTAGGCATTTCAGAGAGCTTGGGGAAAGAAATCAACATTGTTACAGATACACATATAAAAACAGGATGCAAAGCATTCTTTAAACTGGAAAATAAAGCAAGCTCTCAGAAAGGCAGAACTGCAGTTAAGTGTTATTTTAGTTCTGTATCTGCACCGCCAGCTCTCCTCTGCTTTTTCCCTCCTCCCCATCTAGAACTACAGGCAAATCCATGAATTACACAGATAAGCATTCTGCAGGACATAGACAGCAACTTCAGAGACCAAAAAACCCTACTAATCCAGTTTTATAGACCATGTCACGGGACAGTATAGAGTTAAACAAATTAACATCGGAGTTTACCATTTCGAGACAAATCAAGTTCCACCAGCTGCATGAAATTTGCTATTTCTGGAGGGAGCCGCTGTATTTCGTTATCACTAAGTCCAAGTTTCCGTAACTTCACAAGTTGGAAGAAAGGCTGAAAGAAAGAAAAAAAAAAAAAAAGTCAGGAAATATTTACAGAACTCACATACAAGCATGATAAATGATAAGCAATAACTGGAAGCTGCTTTCAAAATTTAAGCTAATTAAAGTTATTGCTTAAAATCAGTTATGCAGACCTCTTTCAAACCTGCATCAGATAAGTGGTTTGTTTTAAACTTTACGTGAAAACAGATAATAAATTCTCATTTTAGGTAAAGCAAAAATTAGTAAAAAAAAAAAAATTTGTAAAGCTTGCTATTAAAGATCATAGCAGACAGACACCAGTGAAATCCAAAGTGCCTGCTTCAAATCATTAATGGGGTGAGGTTACCCAGCAGGGTAATTAAAAGCATCCTAATTACACACCAGGGCTCATTAGGAAGTTAATGCAGAGAGACACTTCTGAAGGACAATCCAGAAAACCCACAGAGAGGGGCTGCCAAAGTCTTCTTCACCGGCAAGCACCGTAACCAACTAGGTTACAGTCAGCCTCCCGCAGGAAGACTTTCTTTCCAGACTCATTCATGCTCCGCTTCACGGCCCTGTTTCAGAAGGACTAATGAAAGTTGGGTGCAATACACGTGATTCCAGGTCTTCCCAGCTTGAAGAGGAACCCGACCCAGCCCTGACTCTACGGTGAGGGCATGGGCATGCACTGCAGAGGGGACGCTAACATTTCCTGAGCCCAGCTAAGGGCTCAGAGGGTCTAGCTACCCCCAAGACAAAACAGCCATCAAAGGACGCAGGCCAAGCTGCAAGTCAGGTCAACCCCACGCACTGGGAGCAGCTGGTGATTGAAAGAAAATAGTTATTAAAAATCTATTGAGATGCAGGCATCTCTAGGAAAGTTAGTGAAAATCTGTGATAAGGGCTCTCCCTTCCAGACAGACCTTTGAATGAGAGTGACTGCAAGCGGTGAGGATTTGTGCCTTTATTTGTGAGGATTAAATGCCTTTATATACAAGCTGTCTTGACCATAACTGACCGGTCTCCTCAAATTTCAAGAGAGTTTTTGCCCCCCAACTGAACAGGAGTTTTTGCCCAGCAGTCAGAACCTGTACATCTCGCCCACCGGTGCCATGTGTGCATGCCTGTACCCCCATGGGTTTTGCCCCTCAGGGCAACAGGAAGACGCTAGTAAGTTTTGGATATCTATTTACAACATCTACAATCCCTCTTGGAAATTAGCACCTTTTTTTATCAGTATTTTACTTTTTTTTTTTAAGGTGCTGGAGTGTGTGCTCTGAATGCCACTCGTTTCTATCTTAGATTGACACAAGAACAAGCAGTAAGACAGGTGTCTTACTAGGAGACGACATAAAACACAGTCTTCTGAATTTGCGTTATGATATAGGTTTTCAATCTTAGTTTGAGCATCTTATGCTCAAGAAGATCAGGAATCATGTTTTAAGTGCAAGATTTTGCAACCTCAGGACCAATCTTTCAATATGTATTGTTGTTACTTGTCACAGAAAAATAAAACACAACTGAAATTAATGTGTTCTCCCTCAAAAACATGGGTTCCTTTTAGGGAATAAAAAGGATAGAGCTTTAAAAAGTTTAAAAACATTCTGCAGTCAAAAGTCAGAATGGCATTCCTTTCCTTCCAATTATTTAAGGCCTTTGATAACAGAGTTGAAATTGTAAGAGGGAGATAAAAAACCTTTATAATTCCACATTTCTAGCTCCCTAAAAACATATTACAATTAAAATAGCCACAAATGGTTTTTTAATCCTTCTTTCTCCTCATAAGATCCATAACTGCATTTTCATATCATTAATATTGTTTATCTCTAAAACAAATGCATTCCTTTTGCAAATATTTATTAATATGACTCAACCAAGAATCTACCAGAAGCTTAGAAAAGCACTTAAAGATACTTTTGTGAAAACACAGCAGGAGTACACTCCACAGAAGAGATCCCAATCTGTCCTAACACAATCCATAATACTCGCCAAAAAAGTGTTCCTCAGCCAGTCTGTAGCTGCTAAACTACATGACAGTTACAAATATTGATGTTCTACTACAAATCTTCTCATAAGCAACAGTTGTCCTTGCCAGACAAGCTCTACAATGACAAGTGAGAAAAAAGACAGGAGGAACATGGTTAAAAGGCAGAATGGTCATCAAAAAGCTATTTATTAAGAGCTGTGCATCCCTAGGAAGGTTTGAAAGCCCGCACCACGTGACAGCGTTGTGTATATTTATTAAATGTGCAGAGCACATGTGTGCAGCAAACAAAATTACACAACAGTTAAAGGCATTCCCTTTTTTTTTAACTGACTACTTAAAAGAAAAGTGAACTTGGAACCTTATTTCTAGTTTGCATAACAATTTTTAATGAATGACACCATTTCCTAGATAAAATCAGAAACTGCAGTTATATGAACAGTACTTCTTTGAACTTATTTTTTTTTTCCCTTTAAACTACAGAACTCAATCATTCTTGCATGTTTAGTTATTCTTCCTTTATCCAAGGCACATCATTAGTGCTCTAAAGCACTAGTGGAGAGGCAAGCACCTCCTTTTTGCCATATTTGTTCTACCTGTCAAAAAGACCACAGGGAAGAAGGAGAATTAAGAGCTTGCTGAATAGAGTTCAACAAATGTAAATATACATACATATAGATATATCTTTAACTTCTCTAAATATATACCAAGTAGAAACACGTTCCTAATTTGATATATCAGACACGGTTCAGTCTCTATTTGAAAAGCTCTAACACGAACCGAAGTGTAGCGGGGCTGTTGCCCAGGGCAGCACACCCACCCAGCATGCATAATAGCAGGTTTTGGTTGCAGACCCAACCTCTCTATGAGCATCTTGGCAACACTTTTAATGCTGCTCAGTTTAGCCAACCTAATTAATAGTGCTTCAATGAGACGAATAATTCCACACACATCAGCACTGAAGAAGCCTACAACCTTCTATGTAGTGGCAATTCCCAACCTTCAATTGAAGCTTTTCTGGCTATCAAAGAATTTATAGAGGTTTCTCTTATATTGATTTACTATAGAATCCTTCTCGCACTGGAAAACTAACCAAGTCTCTCTCCTCCACCCAGCCACCTATTTTTTTAAAAGTTCATTCTGACAAAATTGTGTCGATGTCAGCCAGCAGAAGGAAAAACCACCAAAAGATAAATGCGTGACTCACTGAAAAGTGTAAACAGACAGTGTGATCCCACAGTCCTCATTTTTATACTATTTTTTTACAGAATACCACTACAACTGGCACTCGATTCTAGAAATAAAAGTTAACAGAATTAAGCCAGACTAGTAGAATTGATAAAACTCAAGATTTTCTCCTGCAAAAGTGGCCAAAATACATGTTGCTGGCTGTCTTTCAAGGATTCACTCCTGCAACAAGAAACATTCATGCCCAAGAATCTTGCCTGAAAGCTTCAGCACCTTCCCTGATGGAACAAAAATGGAAATAGATGAAAACAATAGGCAACTGAAATTAAAAAAACGTGAGGGCACAAAGACCTACTTGCAGCTAACGCTGTTTAAGGAGAATAGCAACATTTCACTGACAGAGCCTTTCCAGTGCTAGAGACACGTCACACTCCAAACCCATTTGGCATAGGTAGCATAACTGAATGCTTACTGTGTTAAGAAAAATGTTTCCATAAAAAGGCTACTCCTAGCAGCAAAGAGAATTAAAATTAGAACCTTTATGAAATCCTCTGCCTAATTTTTGAGATGGGACAGCATGAACAGCAGAAATTAGAACAAGGGGAGAAGAGGAAGAAAACTGCAAATTAACTCCAGTTTCAGGGTTATAGCCACACAGGATCAAAAGATTTTTTTTATTTTTTTTTTTTTTAGGCACTTGAGCTGTTGCTGACAATCTTAAAAATTTGTGAGTACTTGCTCTTAGGTCAAGTTGCTCTTAGACACCAATACAGATTTTCAACATATGCATGCTGCCTCAGCTTTTAAAGCTTCTTCAGGAAATTACAGTATTATATTCAAACAGGAATCAAGTAAACTACTAAGACACAGTACATTACTAGGTCCTGTTTCTAAATACCATCTATATTTATTTCACCCATTTTCCAAACCTGTAACTGACCAGTTAAAGGATATCTGTGCTTTAGAATTTAAAAAGCAACATACAGTAATTTAAACATAGTTTAACTCCTAATTGCATT
>JMFS01070659.1:0-10910 GCA_000699545.1 Podiceps cristatus
GGGGGGGATGGGGATGGGACGGGGAGGAACGGGGCTCATTCCACTGTACATGTGCAAACACACGCACGTGCACTCATGCACACACAACCCAACAGCTATAACTGCAGAAACCTCTCTTTCTAGTTAAAGGTAGTAGCTAGGGAAAAAGAAAATTCAGAAGAAGGGCAGAAAGTCAGGCAGGTATTAAGGCACGTTGCACGTTAGACCAGGTTGGACGGGGCTCTGAGCAACCTGGTCTAGGTAGTGGTGTCCCTGCTCACTGCAGGGGGGTTGGACTAGATGACCGCTAGCGGTCCCTTCCAACCCAAAACATTCTATGATTCTATGATTCTATGTTGCACAGACTGTGCAAGCCCTGCACCAGCGAAGAGGTAATTATCAGAGCTGGCAGCCAGAAGTCTGGCCCTTAACTCAAGCCATCCCTTTACCTGTCTTTAACTATGGTTTTCTTATGTTTGACCCCAGGCATGGACCCTGGAGGATCTCCACCTTCCCTGCACATTCTTCTCAGTCCTGAGCATCAAACAACACAACAGCGATTTCTCTTAAAGAGAGATTTATTCCTGGCTCCCAGACACCCACTAGAACCAGGGCATTTGGGCGAGCAAAAAAATCAGCAGAGCCTGTGAAGGGGAAATGAGAAGATTCTCATCAAATCTTGCAGGTGATCACCACTAAAGTCAGGGACACAGATACAATCTCTGCTCAGAAAGCTTCCCAAGTTGCCAATCGCAGGGAATTTGAAGGACACGCAAGCAGTTTGCGCTATTCCTGCTCTTCTTGGCCAGCATCAGTCACAAGCCCTACGTGGAGCTGGGGTGTTGGGATAGATAGAGTTTCCTTCTGCCTGAAGTATGGGTATTCTTATATTCAAGATGCTCTTATTAGGCTGTGGGATTAGAGCCTGACTGACAGTCCAGTGGTGATTTCTCCTCAAAACTGCCCGTGAATGACGAGCATTTATGCACAGCAAGATGGAGGGGAGCAAGAAGCGATGGAAGGAAGGGACTCCAGGACCATGCATGAGTCTCAAAATCCTCAGTCCACCATAATTACCACCACATTACCAAATGTGTGCACATTTCTCCACAAACACACTCATCACCTCCACCACGGGAATACCCGTTCCCACTGCTGACACATCTCTCCTGGACAGGCACGTGCTCCTTGGACCATGAAATGCTCTATTCAGCACCCCAAGCTCCTCTACTCTCCTTTATCCCAACGCACATGTGCAGAGCTCCTGGGGACCAACACGGTCTGACTGCACATTAATCCTGCTTCCCGGCAGGCTGCACTCACTAGGCTTCATTCTGCAAAGCCTGCTGCTATTAAAACATCAGCATGATGCTTCCCGAAGGTCAACTACCAGGGGACCTATTCTGGCAGCTGTTTGTTTGTTTGTCTGAACATTATCTAGGTCTGGCTGTTTATTTACATCCATTGAAGTATCAGACAGTAAATATCCTCTCCCAGTAGCAAACAGATGCTTGCACTCGAATGTTCTGGCTAGCATTGGCTTCAAAACGATTTCCTTAATGAGCAAACAACACTATTAATCTTTAAAGACACAGGCTCTGGCCTTCCCTAGGCTCCCACCCTGGCTATGGTTGGCCCTACAGGCATCCTGGCAAGGAGCCCGCGGGTCTGGTAGATGAAAAACGGTAAAAGATGTCTGCTATCACTTGACTGGTGCTTTTCAGCATTATCTGAGTCTCCCCAGCTGCTGTGGGGTGCACAAGAGGGTGACGCTTGAGCACAGACTCCTAGGCAAGCTGGTGGCAGATGCTTCAATCACACTTCCAAGAGGGTGATGGGTTTTAGATGTTGAGATTGTGTGGTTATGGAAGAGAGGGACACAATAAACCCCTCTGAATCATGGGTATGGACTCAAAAGGGTCCAAGAAAAGCAGTAGGGTTGGAGGACAAAGAAGGAATTGGTGTTAGCACGCATTTAGTCCTATTGCTGGAAAACAAACCATGATCATGGCAGAAAGCAAATATCTTTAAGCTCACGAGAGTAACAGGAACACCTGCCTTCCAAACATCGATCTTGTCCCGTGGTCTGAGAGGACCACACACCTCCATTAGTGCATTATTCCTCCACTAAGCTGGATGGGGATGGTCCCTTTTGGAAAGCCTCATTGTGCAGATGTGGAGGTTATGGGAGAAAGAAGTGGAGTGACCAAGCATGCCCCCAGCAGAGCTGGGAAAAGCTCTCCTAAACTATATGTCTATGTTAGAATCATAGAATCATAGAATCATAGAATGGTCTGGGTTGGAAGGGACCCCAAGGATCATAGAGTTCCAACCCCCAATAGCACAGTGTAAAAGGAGTTACCTGTAAAGGGAACCTGTTTCTGCTAAAATCCAGCATTTCATACCAGATGTGCTTCACAAATTTTACTTCAGACCCATTAAACTCTGGTCCTGTAGGCTGAATCAGTGTTTGGAGAACATTAACATCATTCAGTTTCATTTTATCCAAGAAAACCCCAGTTCACACACTTTAAGAATGCTCTGCTGTATGAATCACAACAAATTAAGCACAGACAACTGATTGTCTTCAAAACTGTCTTCAGAATCACTTCAAAAGCACAGTCCTGAACCAGGGCTGTGCTACCACCTCACCTCTATTTATTTATTGTCCCGGCAGCTTAGACTGATCACTGGCAGCAAAAGAATGGATCATTTCTACTGTGCCAATTGAGCTCAGCTGTTTTTTACTCTTCTAAAACCATCACCTCCTGCCCAGAGCATCATTCCCAGCCCACCAGAGTCAAAAAGAGACTCTCTCCATTAACTCCTTTGTATAAAGTATTTGAAACCCATCCAGGGCTCCTGAGAGGGTGGTCAGGAGCAGGATCATGACGGCTGGCTGGGAGGACAGCAGGAGCAGAGGCTGGTTGGATGATAGTAATTTCAAATAATTAAATGAATAAATAAGTGGAAGAGGAATTGGTGAACCATGACTCGCTCAGCCAACCCATCCTTCCCCGCCATTCTGCTTTTGTGCAGTGTCAGCAGCCCCCAGGCTGATGAAGTTAAAGGGAATTCATCATTGCCATCCCCAATGCTTCCAGTCGGCGCTCCAGCAGCTCACGTTCAAGTCATGCTGGTGGTTTATTTGGGCCATGAAATTGCCCCAGTTCCCAGAGGAGGTGAATAAGTGGCTGCCAGGAAGATTGCAAAGGTGGATTTCAAAGGCAAAGCCCCACAGGTCACAGGATCTGCCCCTCTGCCTCCTCGGGAGTGAACACGGCTGCGGCATGGCCTCTGAAAGGAGGAGGAATATTTTGGGGCAGGGAAAGCCAAACCTGGCAGGACAAGCTCTGTCCTCCCTGTAGCCCAAGGCATCCTTCCTTTGTCCTCACTGCCTCTCTTTCTCCCAGGGCTTCTCACTGAAATCACCACCATTATTTCTTGCTATTGGATTAAGGATCTGCAAACCTTATTTCTAGGAGATCCAAGCAGCCCTGGAGCCCAGCACATCAATCCAGGCTGCTCTGAGCAGTGCCTAGCCACACTCTTACGACTGCACAGGGGCCTCTAATACTTCATTGTTTTTCCAATATCAGTTCCTCCCTGCTTTATGAACCTAATGTTCCCCAGTGGATGCTGGGACTGCTGGATGCTCTTCCTGGCATGGTGAGGGGGCAAAGACACAGCAGACAGCGTATGATCTAATGTCAGACCATTATGATGATCATCTGTTTCTGCTTTTCCATTGATTTGAATTACATGATGTAGCTCTATTGATCTTGGCAAAGATGAGGAAGGGGCTGGTGACACTCCATGCTCCTTCTATTTCCCTCCATTTTGGCGTGTGTTTTCCAGTCGAATAATCTGTTCTAATTTGCCTAAAGCCTATTAACAGGAGATCAATTTCTAATAAAACACGACATTTCAATAGCCCTGTCTATCTACAGATCCAAAAGGCCTTTAGAAACACTAATTGAAAAAGCAAGGGGTGAGGTGTCTCTTTCTCGTGCCTAATAGTCAGCAGCCAGCAGCACTCTGTCTTCTCTTGTGCAGATGTTTTAATGTGCTGCTTGCACGGATGATGCCGGCCCATCCAAATGGAGATCTCGGAGCACCTTCAGCCATATGGAGAGCAGGATCCTGGAAAACCAGGTGTTTAGTCTTCTCAGCACTCATGCTTTCCGTGCTGTCTGGACCCCAGTGTGTCACGACGGCAGGCACTCTCACCAGAGGTGATGCTAGATGATCTGGAGAGCAGAGTCGACTCCAGTTGACTCTTCCAAGGGAGACTCACACCCTAAACTTGCAAGTGCCCTCCAGCTGTTACCCTGGCAAGGCTCACTTCTAAAACTCTGCCCGAATCTCATCAGCGTCTGTCCAGTTCTATCCACAGACCCAGGTTGGACACACAAAAACACCCCTGCAGAAGGCACCTACAGGCACAGCAAGCTCGCTCCGTAGAAGGCATATTTACACCAGAGCGCACGCCTCTGCTCCACTCAACAGGAGGGACAGCAAAGAGAGCTGCTCTTGCAATCCCTTCAGGTTCCTGGCTTACATTTCTTTTGTCCAAGAGATTTAAATCTTGTGACTAGCAAGCGAGCAAGACCTATTTTATCCTGGGCTCCATCAGCAGAGGGGTGGCCAGCAGGGACAGGGAGGGGATCGTCCCTCTCTACTCTGCCCTCGGGAGGCCCCACCTGGAGTCCTGTGTCCAGCTCTGGGGCCGCAGTACAAGAAAGATGCAGAACTGTTGGAGAGGGTTCAGAGGAGGCCACGAAGATGATGAGAGGGCTGGAGCACCTCCCCTACGAAGAGAGGCTGAGGGAGCCGGGCTTGTTCAGCCTAGAGAAGAGAAGGCTGCGGGGGGACCTCATTGCAGCCTTCCAGTCCCTGAAGGGAGCGTCCAAACAGGAGGGGAACCAGCTTTTTAAAAGGGTAGAAAATGGCAGGACAAGGGGGAATGGATTGAAGCTGAAGGAGGGAAGGTTTAAATTAGATATTAGGGGGAAGTTTTTTACAGAGAGAGTGGTGAGGGGCTGGAACAGGCTGCCCAGAGAGGGGGTGGATGCCCCATGCCTGGAGGTGTTCAAGGCCAGGTTGGACGGGGCCCTGGGCAACCTCGTGTAGGTCCAGGCCTGGAGGTTGGTGTCCCTGCCTGTGGCAGGGGGGTTGGAACTCTGTGATCCTTGGGGTCCCTTCCAACTCAGACCTTTCTATGATTCTATGATTCTATGATTTCCTATAGAATTGCAACAGCCAAGGAGAATGGTTCTTCCCCCCTTCTCCATCCACACAGTTCCAGGCCCTTTTTTCCAAACAGCAAACATACATAGGGTTTTCAAGAAAACAGCTTCCCTAGAATACCGCTGGCTAATCCCGATCATCTGCAGGCATTGGGCTGTAATCCTCCCTCAGCGTGCCCTCGGCCGGGCGCTGGCAGGAAGCGTCGGTGGCCGCACCGGGCAGGAGCACGGGGTCTAATCCCTGCAGAGAAGTCACCCACTGACCTCTCGTGTAATCCAGCCAGGCTGCAAAATCAGGTCAAACAGAGATGTACCGAAGTGCTGTATAGCAGAGATATACCTAACTGATCCTCCTTGCAGGGTGAGTGCAGCACATCGGAGCTGAGGAGGATTCCTCTTGCTTCAGCAGGGCCAGGAGAAAGATGAGGCAAGATGCTGATGGCCTCCTGCTTTCGGTTCATGGCATAGGTGCTTCAGTTTCACGGTGGGTCGGTGTCTCACCACGGATCAAGCATACAGTGATCTGGGATACACTGCCATAAACCTGCTTCGGGCCAGAGGGTCCTGCAAGCCAGGAGACAAACTCCAAGCTGACAGAAGTCCCCTTTCATTCATCGACCACGGCATGTGACCGCTGTGCCGTACCTCCGTGGCTCCCCACCAACATCTATAGCAAGAGATACTTCCAGTTGCAATGGATTTGCAATCTAAATTAGACATAAATAAAAGACCAATCTTTCATTCTGGGTTTGAACAGCACCTAACACAGTGGTTTATAAGCGTGGCTCCCAGCACCATAAAAATAATAATTACAGCTTGAAGTGTGGCCAGCCAGGCTGTACCTGGACTTCAGGGCTCACCTCAAACTGAAACAGCTATAGAGCTGGGCACAGGGGGAAAGGGAGGAGGATGACCGGGTCCGTTCTCTCCCTCACCAGAGAGAGCGTGTCAGGTGTATGCAGCTTTCACATTCATGAGCCAATTGACAGATGACATCATTTTTGAAAGCATGGTTTACACACGCTCCCCTGGCGCTCCCTGATTGATAAATTAGACACTCATGAGCCACGTGCTAATCAATGCAAATCATTAGTTTGTAACAACACAAGGCAAGCTCGGCAGAGCTCATTTTTCAAGGTAATGGCCTGCCAAGTGATCAGCGTTCAGCAACGAGCCCTGCCAGGCGATCTATTAACAGGCTGCTGGCACTCACCTATGGCACGAGGCTGAGGCCTTTGCCGTTGAGTTCCCCCCAAGGATGGGGCTCTGCTGCTCGGTGCAAGAGCCGGAGCCCTGAACCCGCTATTTCTCCTCCTTCCTCTCCACCAGACCTGACAGCTCCTGGCCCTTGCCCGGGCTCTGCTAACAGTGGCCACCTTGGAACCAGACATCTGGGGCACACTTGTTCTTGCTGCCAAGCACCCCATGAACATTTCTTCTCCACTTACCTCAACCCTGCAACCTAAAATACAAATCATTTGAGACTGAAAAATTGTATTTTGCCCTCTATCAGTGGAAAATGAAGTAGGACACTCAAAGCATTCACCTGCAGATATGTCCTAGGAAACTTCACACTGACAGCAGTGGTATCTCCAAGAGCTGGTGTCTGCATCAGGCATCATGTGTCTGGCCAAAGAAAGAGGCCGTTTGAATACTGCAGCCACCAGCTTTTACATCCAAACTTTCGCCTTCAGGCCCTTACAAGCATTACCCAGCTGAGTGGGTACTTTGGGTGAATGAAACTACATCAAGGAAAGACCTGACCTATCTGCCAGAGCGAAGGGAGGGCAGGAACATGGGGTGAAATCACAGTTTCAGTCCCACTGTCAACAGAGCAGGGTTTTCATCCATGGGCTGCTTTATCAGGGCATAGATCCTACCACAGGTGCTCTGAAGAGCACCTCCAGGTCCTCCATGGAGAGCAAAGATTCCCTATTTGACAAAACCAGAGGTAAAGTTCAGTGCTCACAGAGAGGGTCCTGTTGCTGGATCCTTCAGGTGTCCCTGAAGGGAGCGTCCAAACAGGAGGGGGATCAACTTTTTAAAAGGGTAGAAAATGGCAGGACAAGGGGGAATGGATTGAAGCTGAAGGAGGGAAGGTTTAAATTAGATATGAGGGGGAAGTTTTTTACAGAGAGGGTGGTGAGGGGCTGGAACAGGCTGCCCAGAGAGGGGGTGGATGCCCCATGCCTGGAGGTGTTCAAGGCCAGGTTGGACGGGGCCCTGGGCAACCTTGTGTAGGTCCAGGCCTGGAGGTTGGTGTCCCTGCCTGTGGCAGGGGGGTTGGAACTCTGTGATCCTTGGGGTCCCTTCCAACCCAGACCTTTCTATGATTCTGTGACCTCCAGACCTCTTAGGTCTGTAGGTCTTCTGATATGTCACGCACTTGTTGCAGTTTTCCAGGGTGTTGAGATGTACAGAAAGCCACCGACCGCGGCAGGAAGGGTAAAGATCTCCAGGCACTTTCTTTTCTCCCAAACTGGTGGAATTTCATTTCATGGCCAACATTTTGGGGAGGGGATAGATAGCTTTTAAATTTTTCCCCTGTTGCTGCCTGGTTCTTCATAAAGACAATGTAAATAGATACTTGGAGTCAGAGTGGGTTTTGATTAAGGGAACAACAATGAAAAAAAAAAAACAAACAAACCCTAAACTTTTACATACAAGAGCATTCATCGGGTGGCAGCACATAAAGCGCACAACCCAAAATGCCTGCCTACCTCTCGTCAGCTCTTTAGCGTGGGTCAAATTGTGGATAAAACCAATTCAGACAAGTAGCCCTACCAGAAAGGCTTAAAGCCCTGCACGCTTTGGTTCAGAAACACCCAGAAGTGCAGTGTGTGCGTGAATGGGACTGACCAGAGACAAAAGTTATCAACATAGTTGGCCTGGAGGAGAAATCCTTACATGGAATTGCTCAGAAATTGAGGCAGATGATAGTAATATGGGATGGCATGAGGACAGATGGATCGCAACATGGGCTGGATCGTGAATGCAAGTCCTTTATGAGTGTCTGTTCATGGACTGAGGGACCAGATTCCTCGCAGCGATGAGCTCATCCCACCGTGCCGGGAAGGCGGTGACCCGGAGGGCTGGGAGCCCTGCAGCGGGGGTGCAGAACGGAACCACAAAGGGCCCTTTGACTGCGGCCAGACGGGGTGAGCTTTGAGACACCCACGGATCCTCACGACACCGTGTCACTTGAGAGGAAGGCAGCTGCCCTTTGGCAGCGGGAGGCATATACACGTGTGGAGACCGGGGCATCTGCATGGACCCATGGGCAGCAGAGCCCGCACAGCACACAGATGGGCACAGGCAGCAGAGCACACGTCAGCACAGCAGCATAAAAGAGGCTGGAAATATTCAAGCAGGCAAAGCGTGGAGGCAGCCAGAGACACAGGCACACGGGCGTGCACGCACTCTGCCCACCGAGGCTCATCGATCCCGACGGAGGATGTGCTCACCACGGGGTCTTGGTCACGAGCAAGGGGACACGGGGTGGTGTAAAGGTGAACACACACGTGTGCTGAGTGTATATTCACGCCCAGGGCAGTATGTGGAGGGAGCACACGTGGATAGTACAGGCATCCCCGCAAAAGGACCTGCTCCCTGTAGCAGACAACACAGGGAATCTGATCTGACTGCCGGCATTTACACACACCTCGGGTGGTGCAGTGCCCTGTGCAGCTCCAGGCATCAGCGAGGGCAACAAGCTCAATCATAGCCTGTCACATTCAATCTTGGAGATATACAGACGCATTTGCAATTTCCCTTTATGGCGTATCAGAGGCGCACCAAAGCTCCTGCTTTCTTGAGGATTTGAGTACTTTCGCCACTTTCTCTAAAAAAAAAAAAACAAAACCAAAACAAACAAAAACACCACAAATCGAAAATCCTATCCCAGAGATTATATCGCTGGTCAAGCAAATTTCTCTGTTCTTGCATCGATACTGTGTCAGGTGCTGGTGCTAAATGACTACAGAGAGATGCAGAGACTGATGGGCTGTGAGTGCATAACTGAAAACAGAGAAATCTGGGGCCAGAGCTCTTTGCTCGCCCCCTTAGTAAGAGCTATGGGCTTGGGTGGGTGGATGGCGTGGTGACTTGGGAACAATTCCTGTCAGCAGTGTGGGGACACGTTATCTCCAAGGCCAAGGGAAAGGGAAACGTGAAAGAGAAGCTCTCCGAGGAATTCAGCCGGCCCAGACTCTCTGTCCAGCCCTTTTAGTCAGTTGACATCCCTGGGGCTAAGGTTGAGGTAATGAGGTCCCACGTATCTCTGGGCCGCAGCCCCACTGACAGGGTTGCGCTCTGCAAAGGTTATTGTAATTCAATTGCTGACTCTTTCAGCTCCTGGGCTTCTCAATGCCAAGGTGACCTATTAAGAACTTACTATCAGATAAAAAACATCCCTTGAAGCCTTTCTAACCTTCATAATCTATGTTTATCCACAGGAAAAAAAAAATAAAAGAGGAAAACAAAAAGAGTAAGAGTAAATGCTTGTCTCCCAATATTGCCTCAGATAAAAGGGAAGTATCATCTGGGGACAAAGCTCCACATTTGCCCTTTCTCCCCTTTCATTCAAGCAGCCAGAAAACTGATCCAGCGCTGAAACAGTGGATGAGGCCTCTTCCATTCACCTCCATAGACCGATCCTCCACTGAAGGCTGCTCTCATCTGCCGATCCACCAACGGTTCCTCTGCTTTTGTCTCTGATGTCTGACCAAGGCCAGCCTCAGCACAGACCACCCAAGTGAGTAGCCGTGGTCCCAGCAAGTGCCACTTCTTCCATCAGCCAACCTCCATCAAGATCAAATCCCTCAGCAGCCATCTCGGCTCAGCTGTGTCTCACTCAGGCCGTCACCTTCCCGAGTCTTCCTCTCATCTGCCATCAGCTAGTCCCTCATTAGTGACCCAAAGCCATCTCTCATGCTTTTTTTTTTTTTCTTCTAAGGCCACCACTTTGTTGGTCCTCTCCAACATCACTTGTCTGGATTCACCTGCAGTCTCCAACACTGAGCTACAGGACATTCCTAGTCACCACCGAATGGAGTGACAGCCGCCCCTCCAAACTCCTGCAGAAAAGGCCACACCAAACACATCCCTGCTCAGTTCCTCCCTCTCCCTCTCCTCAGCCTTTCCTGAGAGGGTCACCAACAAGCGCAGCTTGTGGCAGCTTCCAAACGACTCTATGAACTCTATGAAGACACATGACACCATCAAGTCTGTCCCCTTAGGATCCCCAGATCCTGTGCTGGGAGCTATTGCTGTGGCCTCACAGGAATGCAGCCACTTCTGAGGATGCCACGTGAGCAAACGTGAATGGCAAGAGGAAAGCGTTAGCGGCCATGGCCTCAGTCCGCCTCAGCTGACAGAGTAAAGAGAGGGAGGCATAAGGGGTCTTGGCTCTGGGGCAGGAGGATGAAGGGCACTAGAATATAGAGGGGGCATGCAATGAGAGAGAAGAAAAATGGTCCCAAGCCCAGAGAGCAAAACCCTGCCCCTCCATGGTGAAGACATGGTGGAAACATGGGCCCAAGTCCAGCGCAAAGAAATACATCAGAGATCACTGGATATGGAGCAGCGGAGCCGTGAATATAAACAGTCCTCCTTCCCAACACCCACCTTCGCACAGCCTCTTAGAAACAGAGTCATGGAATGGTTGGGGTTGGAAGGGACCTT
>KL272494.1:0-23927 GCA_000699545.1 Podiceps cristatus
GACCCTCCCCGGGGCAAAAAGCGGCACCCGCCGGAGCGTTGCTCCCCATTCGCAGAGACATTTTGCTTACCTTACCCCCAAACCCCCCTCTCGGATTCAACCGAAGCACAAAAAATTCTCCCGTGGGTGCCGGGGTAACAATTCATATTTTAATTGGATTTTACGAAGCGGATCTGTGTGAAAAACGGTGTCGCACATTTTACCAGAACAGAAAAGAAGTAAATAACAGAAGCCATTCTCTAGATCTGCTCCATATTGACGATAACCCATCTCCCACCCACGCTACAACAAAGATGCTTCACTTCAGCAGTAAGCACGGGTGCTAATAATGTCACCCAGCCCCACGAAACAGAAAGGTTAACGTCAAGCTAAAAAACATATTCTTGCAGCAGAAGGCATTTATTTCGTGATATCCTATGGCGATGACTCCAGCAGACGATTTGTGGAGCCTCTAGTTGAGACTCCAAGCACTCCCACCGTACGGGAGAGCGAGGATTTGGAGGAGGAGGGCGTTTTCTCGTCGCCTCCTGGTCCCACGGGCAGAAAGGGTGGTTCTGCCTGGTGAACCCCCCAGAGGGAGACAAGAAAGACCGAGTGGATTACCAGGTCTCCCGTGTTCCTGGGTGCTTTTTGGGGGGGTTGCGGTGCCATCTGGAGTTAAGTAGGTATGCACCCCTGAGGACCCAAGCCGGAATGATTGTGTTTCCTTTACACCTTCGCTTCCGCTCGTGGCGGAGGGAAGGGCACCGAGGGCCCAAACACCACTCCCACCCTCTGGCTGCTACCGCTTCCCGCCTGCCCAGCGCCCGAGTCGATCGCAGAGGAGCAGCCGCGGTGCCAGCAAGGCCCGTCGCTCCGGGAATACGCCGGCCCGTTATGGGAAATGTGGGGGGCAACCTCCCCTCTGCGGCTCACAGGGCACATGGCGGCTTTTGCACGGCCTTGCAGGAGATGTGCGTGCGCTCTCCCCGGCGCCGCTGGGAGCGCCCTGAGTCCCAGATGGCTATCTGTCCGCTCCGTGCCGCCCCGTCCGGCCTGCCTCCTCTGCCCATAATGAACTTTCTATGTGGAATTGCTCTGCGGCCTCAGAAATCGGTATCTGCGCCGCAGTTTGGCTGGGGGCTTTTGTTCGTGCCGAGGGGGGAGCCTTGGAAAGGCCTTTGCCCAGTAGTGGGCAGCTCAGAACGTTAACGTTCAATGTCAGTTACCAAGTAGAACATAATACGGTTCTTTCATGTGGTGTTTATAACTGAACATGCTGTTTTGTGTCGGCCTGTTTTTTTTTTTTTCTTCCAAGAAGTAGTTTTGGATTAAATTATGACAATTACATTCTTATATTCACACACACCCCCCCGCCAACCCCCACCCTTGCCCTGCGTGCACACAAACACAAATGGGAATTATGTGCTCGGAGTGCGATTTGAACTATACAGCCTGGGATCTGTGCCTGGCATTGAGCTCACTTTTTTCCTCCAGAACAAAAAAGGCCACATCCACTCCGCACTCTTTCATCGCCTTAGGATAAAAGTAGGGCGGTCAGATTGCTGGTGTGGGTGATTTCTCCCTCAGGCTGCTCATGGGGAAAATGGACTTTCGAGCACATGAGCGAGGAGCCCCAGCCAGGGAGGTTGCGGTAAGCCGTGCGGGGGCCTAGGTTTGTGAAATCCTGTGTGAAACCCTACCCCGAGCTGCGGCCGCCCCCCGGCCAGCTTGCATACCTGGGCAGCACGTCCTCTGGTCGGTAACGCAGGCACATGGCAGGAAGCAATCCCATCTTTTGGGGCTGTGACCTCCAGGGCTGCACCTCTGGCACGTGGCTGAACCTGGGAAACACAGGGTTTCGTTAGGACAGGAGACGCAACAAGGCTGACACCCTAGGCGGGACAAGGCCTTAGGAAACAGGGCACCCTCTATGTCAGTGCTGTTTTTTAACGACTGGTTGGAGGGGGACGTTCGCGCGGAGGGCCAAGTAGATGATCTGGATGTAGGCTGCAGTAGATGATCTGACAACATTTCACACAATGCTGTCCGTGACTTGCCTGAGTCGGCTTTGCAGTCACTCATTAGTCAGCCAAAGCTTTCAGTGTTTGAACCCGAATGCCACTTTCTTCCCTGACAAAGGGCCAAACTAAGAGGAGCCAAAGGCTTCACCGCTGGTTAGAAGGCAATCCAGGGGTTACTCAGAGCCACCACGCACGAGAGCCTGGCTCCTCAGCCGAATGTAATCTGCCTCCTGTTGTTTTCCCGGTGGAGTCACAGCGCGGTGAGGAGGATGTGCTGGTGACAGATGGCTGACGCGACTTGCTAAGCATAAGGGTGACTGGGCTGTGACTCAGCAAGCGTTGGTTACAAGAGATGGGCTGCATGTGCTTTTGCACTGGTAACAGTAGCCCTAGCTGGGTCTGAGGGAGGACTAAGCACGGGTTGTCATCCGAAGCCTGTGACTGCTGTCCTCCACGGGAGGCAAGCAGGCACACGTGGCCTGTTACAGCAGAAAGCCAAGCTCCTCATTACTGTTTACTCATTAATGTCCGAGTGTCTATAATTCTGTGACCTGCCAGTGGTGCTTAGATGTCCTACTGGCCTTCAGAAAGGAAACCATTCGACATCCTGGCCTAAAATAATGACCATCTTGCTGGGAGGGAGCGGGACTCAAAACTTCTTTTGCTGGAGAGACACTAGAGGGGGACAAAGACCTAGTCTGGGTATGCAGCCATCTACCAGCTCCCCCACTGCAGCTGTGGGAGACACCTTGGCCAGGCAGAAGCAAAGATGGCCTTTGTCTTCCTCAGACTTGGAGGTGCCCAAGTGCTGGGATGGCTTTCCGGAGGCTCAGCAGGCAGCTGGGGATCAGCAACGCGTTGGGGAAATGAAGCCACTCCTTTTGCCCCAGAAGCAGGATGGCACATGCATGTGCATGTGTAGTTCAGCAGCTTTTATGTTGGGTCTTCCAGCATTTCTCTCTACTTAGGGTCAGCCCGTCCATAGCTGGCCGGGGCTTTTGAAGGCTAAATTCCAGTCATTGCACAGCACAAAACAGCGTCACTCAGGAGGAGGACCCGGACAATCACGAATGTTTACAGACACGTGCCATTTTTGTCCTTTCTCCTCTTTGATGAACGGGGGAGAGCTGAATTCTCAGGTCTGGATAGGTGCCAGGTGTTATTGTTGTCTCTGTGAGTTAAAGACGTCATGGAAATATTGGAGGACTTGAACAGAGTGTACCTGTGTGCATCCCACATGCGCAGAGAGAGCCGAAACAGCAGTGGCAAGCAGCAAGGCAGTGTTTGCGACTAACACATTGACCTGAAGTGCTTAAAAGCCACTACACACGCTCCCCTGGCGAAATGTCGACCGGAATGACTCATATGAATGGATCGTGATACGCAGCCCTCAGCTCAGCCAGGCTGTGCGTGGAACCAAGACACTCCCATTTTCTCCCCTCCAGCATACTTCCCTGACCAAATCCAGGGCTGAGCCATTTGGCTCTGACTGGAGCTGGTCAGAACATGTTTTTCTTTTCTTCTCTTTTCCCCTCCTTCACCCTTCGGAAAATGTTGACATTTCAGCAAAGGGCTGAAAACCCAAACCCTGAATATTTTCCATTGGAAAGCGCTGGGGGAAAGGGAGGGGAATAGTATAGCAGTCCCCAAACTGCCAACAATCAAATCTCTTTTGCTTTTAAGGCTTTTGGGTTTATGAGAGGGGGGCACATTTGGAGGACAGTGAACACTTTCTATGAAAATATCTGTTCTTTCAAAAGCCATGTTTTTCACTAGCGTGGTGTTCCAACTGGCATCCTTTTCACTGGTGAAGGTTTGGACATTCTCTACATCTAATTTTGTAACCGACCTGAAGAAAACTTAATTCGTTTTATTGGAATATAAGGCACAAATGACACTCCCAGAGCACAACTGATGTTCGCTTGGTTTTCTCAGTATCATGAGAATACATCCTGATATGATGTGCTCTCTTTGTCAACAGTGCTGTTTACACAACGATCTCGAGCAAGTTTGGAACCCGGTCTCTGGAGACGCCACCCTCCCAGAGCTCCGTCTGACTTGCTGCAGACCTCAGAGCACATTCCTGAAAGGAATCTACCTTTCACAAGATCACATCAAAGGCTGTAAAGGAAGCAGTATGTACCAAAAGGCATATTACCCGTAACTATCCCTTGAGTAATTGATAGCACAGAAACACTTACAAAGCATTTTGTTCTGATGTCTTCAGCTGATTTAAATTTCTGTCTGAATTGTAATGTAGACCTGAAACATCTGTTTCATCTTGTCTTTGCATATTATTCTGCCTTCCTGTAAGTTAAAAATAAAAAAGGGACAATGGTAGCATAACAGAACACACATATTTGTAGGAGATGAATTATACCCTAAAACTTTTACTAAATGTGGCTGATAGCAGGTTAGAGTTTAAAAAAGGAAAGATCCTAAAACAGGCATACACTGGTCATAAATAAATCCAGGCTGCAAACTAGCAGGAGCTTTCAAAACAACAGGAGAGTGAAGTTCAGAATAACCTCCGAGGAAGACAACGGGAATAAAAGACAGATCTTTATCAGTTGTGGGACACCATGACAGCAGAGGAGTACATTCAATGACCCGGAGGTCCCCTCTAATTTGTGGTGCCCCTTTCCCCATTTTTTTTTTTTTCCACACTGAAGCTTTCCTGTTACTCTTTACATTCTCTCTGGTATGATTTAGCAATCGCACTGCTGCACTTCATTCTGATTTTGTACAGGTCTCTATGCCTTGTCACCTCCAGGTTTTTCTGAACTAGGCACCTGTCTTTGAATTAAGTCAGTGCCAAAGAAGGGGCATATTTGACTCCATCAACTCCCTATTTTTTATTTTCTTTTCAGTTTAGGAACATCTCCCTGTCATTATTAAATCTTATAAAGCAGTGGGTTTTAAAAGATAATGATGCAAAACCTCAATTTTAGACCTCATCTTTGTCACTTGGGGACAACTAAATTGCACGTTGATAAAAGGAAGAGGTAGTGAATGTCCCTTGATACCTTAGTGGCAAGAAACACAGAGCTCCTGAGGACCTGCAGTGGTGCTGTGTGTCCTTTGTCATATTTTTTTCAAGGTAAGTAAGCCATTTTTCACTTACAGAACTCTACTCTTAAGTTAATAAAGGCAAAGTATCAAGAGCTTTAGTCCCTCGCCTTGGAAACACAACTGCATGGGAGAAGCCACAGCAGAAACCTGAGAAAGAGCCACTGGAGACGCAGAGCTGTACCTAGCCATTGGAAACCCACACACACATAACTGAGAGGTAGCTGTCTGGTCTGCCGAAGGCGGAGCTGTCCTCGCTCCCATCACTACTAAAGGGGCAGATGCCGAAACAAGGAGATCCCAAGTAAGAAGATAAAAGGTCAAATGAATCACCCAGTCACTGTGTGAAATGTAATGACTGGGGGACGGAACAGATTAAGCCAGGGCTGGTGACTGTTAACATTCACGGAAACATGTTCCACAAATCCAGTTTTCCAAGAAAAATCAGATTCTAGCTTCCTTCTGGTAATTTAAAGAGGCAACAATCTGTTCATATGACCTTCAGATCAGGCTGGGACAGGGACTGAATCTTACGCTAAAAACCGAAGAACGGCCCTTCTGGGCCAGAGCAGTGGTTCTCCCTGCCCAGCCCTCTGCTCCCAGCTGGGGCAAGGTGAGACACTATCCAGGGAGAGCACACAGGCCTGGACATTTCCCTCTCCCTTGTGTTTCCTCAGCATTCACTTTGTTGGATCGGGATGTTAGATTGTACATCTTGCCTGTTCCCTTTATTGTCCATTTACAGACCTGTTGTTTTCAAATTTGTCTAATCCCATTTTGAGCCTGCTGATACTGTCTGCCTCTGCAGGCCATTGGGCCAGCAGCTCCCACAAGGTTTCTACCTAATGTGATGTAGTTTCTTTAATCTGTTTTAAACTCGTCTCCTACTAGTTTCACTGAGTGCTCCCTGTTCTATTGTTGAGGGGTTTGGCTGCTAATGGCTCCACAGTTACCTCAGCCACCCTGATTTTGTGACCCCAGTCCTTAATCATCAGAAAAATAGCTAAGAATTGCAATATTGGGTTGCTCAGCTCACTTCCTTCCCTGTCACACCTGCCCAAAGTAGTTGTATGCCTGGAGCACGCTGGCTGTTACCAAACTCGAAGGGGAGAAAAACGACAGCAAAGCAAATGGAGCACAACTTCCTTCCAGTGCTCTACTCCCCATGCAGCTGTTCTCCAGTGACGCAACGGGCCGGTTTTGCGGTCAAGGGCTGGGTGCGGATGGCCCTGTCCTTCCCCCGGGGACCCGCAGTTCCCTGCCCGGCAGGGGGCTGCAAAGCAGCAAGCAGGATTTCAGGGAGGGTAGGCTGGCAGCCCCGGCGGGGGCGTCAGGGGCATCTTCCAAAGTGGCTTTAATTAACGAGCACATGTGCAGCGAGGAGAGTTACAGCATCCCACTCAAATTGTTGACTTGGAGCCGCTTCTGGAGACAGCCGTATTCTGCTCATTAGGAAAGAGCTTTTTTGCAATGCCCTTGGATTGGACGGCTCTTGGATTGCACCACGAGATCAAGTCCACGTACGGGCTGCCTGCCTTTCGGCTGCCAGCTCCAAGAGGGTTGTTTTTCTTGTCTTCTCATTCTCAAGGAGTGCTCAGCCAGATGGCCTGTTTTCGAATGCACTGTGCGTTGGTTGGATGTGTGTTTGGAGAGTCTGCCAGCTTCACGAGAAGGAAGAAAGAGCAAAAGAAAGAGAAAAAAGCGCCATTTGGTATCTATCTCTGGGACCCAGCCAGAGTTGAGGCTCTGTTTGAAGAAGGGGGGAGTCTTAAGAGAGAAACTCTAGACAAAATTGAAAGCTGGAAAAACTTTCAAGCCTGACAGACTGGGAGACTGAAGTTCTGTACGACACCCATCCACTACCTGGCTCCCTTGCAAACATGTAGCGGAGTCCCTCAAGACCAATAGGAAGAGCAAGCACAAGCACCAAGTGTCTATCGTGCTGCCCTCCCAGCGTACCTCACCTACGGGCCGAGATGCAGAGAGGTGACCCAGCCAGCCTGCCCACCGAGGCTGGGTCACGCTGCCTGTGGCTTCTGGGATTTTTCTCTCCGTTCACCAGACCCGGGGGCGGGGCCCCCCTGCCTGTGGCTTCTGGGATTTTGCTCTCAGTTCACCAGAAACTGAACCTACGGCATGCAGCCCAGACACATCAGCCCAGGAAGCAGAGCCGCAATGGAGTAGTACGAAATAACCACCAACACGTCCCAACTCTCGAAGAAGCTAGCCTTAGTTTTACTACAGGCTAACATAATTTTCTTGCAGCTCCCAATGTTCTCTTCCCAGAAATACCTTCTGTTGATTTGGGGCAGCAAATAAATACAGGCCAAACCAGAGCAACAGCTTTTTCCAGCACTCAATGGCAAATAATTTGAACCTGACGAGAAAAATCTGTTGGTGAAGGGCAGGGGGAAGTTTTGAAGTTTGGGTGGATTGTGCTTGGCTTCCTTTTCTTAACTAGATGTCGTGTTGTGGTAACAACACATTGTTCCAAGCAGCAGGAGGAGGTCTTGTTAAGCAGAGCTGGAGAAAGCCACGTTTGTAACCATCCCCGCTGGCTGACACGCCAGTGTGTCTTACAAACAGACTTGTCTGCTCGCTTCCTGAAACCGTGGCACAAAGAAGATGGTTGCAGGAGCATGTGTATCGGTGCAGGCGGGTGTGGTACCTGCAAACCCTGCGTCCCCGCTGATTGCACCAAATTATTTTCACTGAAGGGATCAGAATTTGCGGGCTGGGGCGGACAGCGTGTCCATGGCAACACCGTCTGGGCTGCGGGTTGCAGACACTCTGCAGACAGCCAGGGCAAAGGGGGCTCTTCTCACTCCTGCTGTGGGCCACACATCCCGGGCAAAACCCGCCGGTATCGGCGGCATGTCATAAACACCTGCGGCTTCCCAGCACTTCCTGACTGTCACTACGCCAGGTCCAAGAGGTACCCAACGTTCACTTCACAGCAGCAGCCAGGACAGCATTGGCAGTCCCCAGCACGTGAGGAGCTGGACCCTTCCCCGAACGCAGGGAAGCATCGTCAGCTGTTGGCAAAACAGCGTTTCTGCCACTGAGACCTAGGGGTGCAGATGCCGACCTGGAAAGGAAGGAGGATTAGCCCGTTCAAGACAGTGACTGCATCACACATTTGTGTATGGGTAGGAAGGCTGCATGATGAGATCGCCTCCCCACTCTGACAGGACCCAGTTTTGGTAAATAACCCTGGCATGAAACAACAGGCTGCAGGACCTACATTCACAGCTAAGATCATTACAGGAGATTTGGTTTTCTATCTGCTAGAAAACAAGGTGGGAAAACCCAACAACAGTAAGCTCAACCATTCTCTCCAGGGCTTTAGAGGGCTCATTAAATTGTTCAGGCGATTGCCTGGTTGTCACCGAGTGCCCTGTCATGGAACTGGTAAAGGAAGTATTTCTGTCTTTAATTGCACAGAAAATTCAGGGGTCCCGAAGTCACAAGACTGGGCTTTGCCACAGCCCAATGAATTGCCTTAGGCTAGTTACTGCACCTCTTGGCAAATGGAAGCAATAATTACCATGACATTTGCACGTGTTCTGTTGGGGGGAGGCAGCTGCATGTTTACAAAGGTCCTTGGTGCGCTTTGGGTGGGAGATCAGCTAGAAACAACATCCTTCCATCTGCTCACCCAAGCTGCACCGGCTATGTCAGACACCAATATCAACCTCTGCATTTTTTGTATATGGGAATTTTCACGTGCTTTATTTCATTGCTGTAGTGCTGCCTGACGCCTGGACAAGTGCATCTCCAGCACACTGCCCAACAGGGGGCTTCAGGCACGAGTTGACAGGCCAGTCTGAAAAACCCAATTTCCTCTAAGTTACCTGGCCAGGTGTCATTACATACCTAACATTGTCCAAGGAGGGAAAGCTAGAAGAATTGCCCAAATATGGGATTTTGGAAATTTGTGTACTGTAAAGAGGGGGGAGGCCTGCTTTCTAGCACCAGCCTTTGTGTATAACCTTTTTATCCAGAATCAGTACCTGGATGGGAGATCTCCAACAGATGAGGGACCAGAAGTTCAGAAAGTCTCCTCTCTCCAGCTAGGCAGAGGTCAGTACATGCCTCAGCATAGCATGGGTAGTATCGTGTTGTCCGTTACAAACAACAGTCTTGAGTATGTCTGCACCCGAGTTCAGTAGCACCCACTGAGGTACTGTGGAAGATGGCTCCAATTTTGCAGCAGAACAGCTCACTTAGGCACCATCCTCCTTGGATGGCTCAAGGCTTTGAAAGGGAGTGAACTCTCCAACCCTGTTAAAAAATGCCCCCTCTTCCTCCATGTGGGGCCTCACTCTGCATCCAGAAGCATTCAGAGCATATTCTTAGCTTCATTAGGAAAATAATGTTCCTAGCAGAAAGAGATGATGAGGAGCACACCCAGCTTCTATTTCACAATCGCAGGGGAAAACCTCTCTGTGCTACATCCCCAAACAACAGGAGATGAGACACCAGGCACGGGACAGAGCTGAACATCAGTAGCAAGGATGTGATGATTGAAGCTGGAGATCTGGTTTAAGTTTAAAGCCAAGATATACACAGAGGGGATCGTGCCTGAGATCCATACTGCTTATGTTGACAAACCTACACAGGCCAGGCATGGAGATAATCCTCTTCTCCTGGAGTGTCTCACTCACATCCATTCTCTCAGCTCATGAGCTTCGCGTGATTTTGTTGGTGGTCCCTATCTCCTGTAGACCACATGTTTGACGTTACTGGGGAAAGCAGAGGTTAAAAAGATTAGAAGTCCTTTTGAAGTTAGGGGAAGGAAAAACTTTAGAGAGTGACTTAATGGCTAGAAGTAGCTCCATCAGTCAAATGCAGAGACCCATTTGACTTATGACTGGAGTTGGATGTAAGGACAAAGATGGTTGCTTTAAAAAATCCCTGGCAAAGGTAAACTGGAAAACCATAAAGTGGAAAACAACAGAACAAATGTTCAAGAAATTGAACTCTAAGGTACAAATTTACTTCACTACCATGCTGACTGGCTTTTAGACCGTGACTGCATAGTAGTTCACAAGTCTGTTTTCAAAAAGCACGTGCGCGCACACACACACGGAGGTAAATATAATATGTGCAGCTCTTATTCATACGTGATTTCTTGGCAGGCATTTTACCGTGACTTCAGCAAGGCTTGATGCTGTCTACCACAGTATTCTTGTATTCAAGTTAGGATGTTATGATCTGGACGGGGGGACTAGCAGAAGGCAAGAAACTGGTCTAGATGGTCAGGCTTGGAGAGGAGTGGATATAGGTCGTGCTCTACCGGAGGCTGGTAACAAGTTGGGTACTGCAGGGGTCTGTCCTGGGCCTCTCCTCTTTAAACATCTTTAACAGTCATCTGGATGAGGTAATGGAGTGCTTGCTCATCAAGTCTGGAGATGACATCAAAGTGGCAGGGGGCAGCTGATATGCTTGAGCACAGGGCTGTCATTCAGAGGGCCCCAGGCAGGCTGGAGGGACTGGCTGATAGGAACCTTAGGAAATTCAGGAAGGCCAAATGCAAAGTCCTGCGCTTGGGAAAGAAGAGCCCCTGCAGCAGTACAGGCTGGGGACTGATGGGCAGGGGAGCAGCTCTGCAGAGAAGGATCTGGGGATCCAGGCAGAGAGCAAGCTGGGCATGAGGCAGCAGTGTGCTCAAAGGCGGCCGAAGGCATTCTGGGCTGTACTAACAGAGTCATAGCCCAGACAGCTGTGTTTATCCCCCTTTCCCTAGGTACTCAGATGGCACTGAGTGAATGCAGTGTTGGGTCCCCAATGCAAGAAAAACGTTGACACATTTGGAGCAAGTTCAGCAGAGCCCACCAAGATGGTTGGGGCCTAAAGCCCTGTGAGGTGAGGCTGAGGGAACTGGGCTTGTTTGGCCTGGAGAAGGGATAGATGGCTTTGTAGGGGACAAACAACAGCCTGACAGCTTCTACAAGGAGGTTATCGAGAAGATGGAGGTAGGCTCTTCACCACAGTGCATGGTGGGAGGACATGAGACAATGGACATAAATTCAAATAAAAGAGGTCCAGGCTGGCTATAAGGAAAAGCATTTTCATCATGAGGACAGTCAAATATTGCCCAAAGAAGTTGAGCAGTCACCATCCTTGAAGGCTTTCAGGACTCAACTGTCGAAAGCCCTAAGCAACCTGTTCTGATCTTATAGTTGACCTCCTTCTTTGAACAGGAGGTTAAATTAGAGACCACCTGAAGTCCCTTCAACCTGAGCAATTCTGTGATTGTATGGTTTTGAAAGGTATTTGGGAGCCTGAGCGTTATCTACTTAAAAAGCAGACACAATACCATGTGAGTGGATTGGCCAATCCCTCTGCAAAAGTAGAAACTACTCAAACAAAAGTCATGGTGAATCATTTGCAAAAAAGGTTTGTTTGCATAAAACAATTCATTGAAAATTTTGGACTAACAAGTAGTTGAGCAAAAGTCTGTCTGTCGGTTCTTCACAGCCTGAGAAGAAATGCAATTTCCGTGAATTTATTACCCAGTTACACATCAGTTTTCCTTAATGCCCAGTCACCAGTAAGCAGATTCTCTGTTCTTGCTCATTTGAGGGCTGCCATCTATACTTGAAAAAGAATGAGAATGCAAAATACCAAAGGCAGCTAGAAATATTTCTTTATTACTATGGCATCTTCTGACTGAAAACTCAGATTGCTTCACTGCTGTTAGTTAATTAAGCCTAGAAACACTTATGCCAGGAAGTTTGATATCATCACCCCTTTTTACAGATGGGGGAAAACCATGATATAACATTCACTCAGGACCACTCAATGAATGAGGGGCAGAACCAGAAATAAAACCTGGGAATCCTGGCTCAGAGTCTCCTTTTATAATCTCTAGACAAAGCTTCTTCCCTGTAAAATTCCATCCAAGCTCTTCATAGAATAATTAGAGCCAATTTATTTTCTCAGTCGTTAACAATGAAATCTGACAGGCTTTGTACTCAGGATGCTGAAGCTCAGTTAGGGGACCAAGGCTCTTCTCCATGAGGGGAAGCCTGGAATGTCAGTCTTTAGGTGGCTTAGCAGGGGCATGGTTCCAGCTGCCAGGTACTTGAACTCCTGCCCAAATCCCTGTGGCAAAGCTTTAGGGGAGAACTGGCACATAAATGTCCAAAGTGATCTACCACTAATGTTAGGGAAGGATTTAGACAAATAGCAGCTGTTTTTGTAATGATAATGCTTTGCCCTCAGTGGCACTTAAGAAGTATGAAAGAACATTTACTTGCCTCAGTTTTTTAGTTCTCTTTTCCTTCGATTTCATTTGCCTATGAGCTGCACAGGCAGGTTTTCAAGTGAGCAGGTTGAAAAAGCTCTGAGACATGGGGAGGTTCATGGCAGTACTTCAGATGTGCCCCTCAATTCTGCCTTCTTCAGTTCCCTCAGATCTGGAGCACCCAAAGTTCCTAAGGGCTTGCAGCTCACCAGCAGTGACTTACACTACCTTGGGATGTGTAGGAAGATAATGAGTCACGGACTTCTCTGCCTTCCCTTCTCAGGGCAAATGGCTCACCGTCCTCTGTCATCACTTCCAAGGTTTCCTCAGAGGCCAAGAAAAACTGAGACACGAAGAGCTCCAGAAGTGCTGACAGTCCAATACTTGGAAACTGACGACTCTGGAGGTTGCTCAGCACCTCTTAACCACAGGCCATTACATCTGAAGCTGGAGCATCCCAAAGTAGGGGACACATTTAAAAATGTGCCCTACTTGCTCAGCATCACATGAAGCAGGCTCTGGCAGAGGAGGGGCAGACTCAAGATTTCCACACTTAAAAGCCTCTACTTTTGCTGCTCTGGTGTGTTTTCCTTCTGCAAAGCAATACAAGCAAGATTATTCCCACAGAGCTTCTGGGGAAATTCCGCATGCCCTCTGCCTTGCCCTCTTCAGCTTTTGGCTATAAGAAAGCTTTCTGCAGAGTAGTATTGAGGACACTGGTCATAAAGTCCAGAGACCAGAAGAGGTAAGGGAGGGACCATCTTTTACAAGAAGTCCTTGGGGAGCGTGGAAGCTCATCTTCCTTGGTTTTTCAGTGCCATCAGCCCCATTTCTGCCAAGTCTCCAAGCTCAGGTCCAGTAGGTGGCATGTTTGAATTGACTTTGCACATCTGGAAATACTTTGCTATTTGCAGTCTCATCCCTCAAAGCTTCATTTGTGGCCACACGAGGTTAACAAATCGCTTTTTCTGTGGCCCCAGATGTTTGCTATGGCCCTTCCCTTTCCCTCTGGGGCATTTTTAGCCACCAGGACAGAGCTGTGCGTTGCCTCCTGTGGTGAGGCAGACTGACAGAAAACAATGGCAGGAAGGCCATTGTTTTAACATTTGGGGTCAAATCACCTAGGCTCTGCCTGACCACTTCCCTTGGTCCTGCATTGTCTTGGCAATCTACGAAGCAGAAGTTCATACACACCTTCTCCCACAGGGATGATAAGGTTGCAGACTCCCAGCCAAGGTCTGGGGAGTGGGGAGTGAAAAGGGGGAACAGAGAGAAGAGGGAAAGCACAGAGAAGAGCACTTGTGTCTGTCAAAACAAAACTAAAGGGTCTGGGGAACAAAGGAGGTTGGCTTTGGCTCAAGATCAAAGCCTGAAGGTGTCTGTGGGTTTCTAACTTCTGGCTGAAAGTAGCGGAAAGAGGCTAATTTTTTACCATACTGCTGGCACTGGGAGTGGCTTGCAAGGGTCCAAAACTGCAGAAAGAGCGTGAGACCCAAGATTGCGAGCTTTTCCATCACCCTGATTTTCACTTGGAGGAGGAGAGGTTGGTGGGATTCGAGTGCCATGTATCAGGGAAGGGAGTTTAGGCTGCACTACCTCATGGCTTCAGAGCAACCGAGAGCAAACGCAACCACAATTGCCTGTCTGGTCAAAGTAGGCTCATGGGAGGATGCAGGATAGGGAAGGGGCTATTTCTTCACCAAGCTGTGTGTTCAATGGAAACATGTGCTAGCAAGAAAGGAGAGTTCAGCTGAAGTCTAGAACATTAAATTGAACAAGTGGCTTTCTAACGAAAAGCTAAAAGGGAAGTTTGACAGCCTGTTTCACTGCAGCAAATGATCATGAAACATTTCAGCCAAGGAGAAGGGACTCAGATTAATTTGTAGTTAAAAAGGAACTTGATACCCTGCTGAGCTGAAATTTATGTAATTGTTGTATAGACAGAGTTTTCTTGTGGGTGCCTAGCTCTTTCAGATCTAGATGAGAAAGACTGAGGACATTCTCCAGAGAGGCTAGCCTTCTATGGCATTGAATATCTGCCCAGCAGTCACAGCAGCCTCCTGTTCATTCACAAATGAACCCCAGTACTCAGTCACTTACCACCAAGCCTGGTAATCAAGATAAATCACTGGGATTGGTAGGTTAGGAAGCACTACATAGAGTAACTAGCACCAGTTGAAGCAGCCACTTAAGCAGCTTCTTGGGGTGATAAACGTGCCCTTCTTTCAGGAGCTGCCCAGCTCAGGAGTACGGTTGATGTATAATAATCTCTCTCTCAGAATTTCTTGCATACCAGAGGATTCTGGCAGTACAGGAGAAAAGGAGAAGGGCTGAGCTGACCCAAGAGTGGCTGGGTTTTCTGTCCCTTTCCATCCTGGGGCACGGGAACATTTTTACACGTTAGCATGTTGGTATTTCACTGTGGCTCAGCTGTGATTGATGGCAGCTGGCACAGTGACTTGTCCAGAAGAAGGTCTAACAACACATGCAAATGTCTCCTATGGCCAGTGGAGCTGCAGGAGAAGGGACCTCTGCAGCTGTTCATGTTAACAACTCACAAACAATATAACCAACCAATAGCAAGGTTACTGTAAATTAATCGGGCAAATATTATTCAACCATCTGAAGAACAGCTTGACTAATGAAAAGGTTATTTGTGAATAATTCCAGAAGGATGCTAACACATTGGAAAAAGTACAGAGAAGAGATACTGGGCTGATTAAAGGACTAGAAAGCATGCCTTACAGTGAAAGACTCCAGGAGCTCAATCTGCTTGACCAAAGATCAGGTGAAGGGTTGACGATCACAGTTTCTCAGCCCCTATATAAAAACAGAGCTTTGATAATGGAGGGCTGTTCGAACTGGCAGACAAATAAATAAAACAATGATAGAGAACTGAAATTGGACAAATCCTAACCAGAAAAAAAAAAAACCACACCTTTTTTTTTAGAAGTGAGAGTAATTAACCAGGTTATGTGAGGCTTGTGGTAGATGTCTCCATTTGCTAGCAATAGGAAAAAAAAAATCCCTAAAAGTTACTCTGTATTTCCAATAAAAAGCAATTCAGTGTGAACTTGCAGCCTATGGTATGCAGGAGCTCAGATGAATGATGACACTGTCTCCTTCTCACTTAGCAATCTCTGAACCAATGAGCAAGTTACTCAAAACTGACAGCAGAAGGTAAGGTGCTGAACATAGCAATAGGCCATTTATGAATGTTATTCAGCAAGCTCTAATTACGATGTTTGTAATGACTGAGGAAATCAATGGAAAGACTCCCAGTGACGACATCACCTTGAGTAAATCACTTAGATCTACAAGACACACCTTCATTCCCTTTGTTCTTCAAGAACCAAAATCCTCTTTGCAGATGCCTTCTGTCCCTTGCCCTGCATATATTTCTTTGCCTTCCACCAGTGAAAGGAACTTAGCACTAACTCAGGAAGGATTTGTGAGGTTGCACAGTGCTATAGGAGCCTCATCTGGGAGACTCAGACTATGCCTGTGCGATCCCACTCACTTATTCCCTTAGACAAATTGGGGGAGGCACTTGCGTCCTCATATCTGGCAGCTACTACAATAACAACAGTAAATATAGATATTGGCAGAGAATTAAAAAAATTTAAAGTGTCCCAACTTTGAAGGCTAGAACAGGGATTAGACAAGGCTGCTCGATCTGGTAATTCACAAGGAAATGTAAAGTTCCTTCAGTCATGACTGTCTATCACTCGTTGAATAGAGAGAGTCACTGCCTGAAACATTCCCAGTTCCATGTAGCTAAAAAAGAAAAAAATGCTGCTGTTCTTGCGGCCAAATGCAAAGCCACTCTTTGGATCATGGGATAATGTCATAAGGATTTGGTCCGATTCATTTTAAGAGAGGAGGTTTTCATATAAGTGAACAAGGCAGTTCAGAAAATGAGTTCAGCCTCCACCCCATCAGCGGATTTCACATCTAAAATCATAACAAAAGCTGCTAGAAGGGAAATAGGCCCGCTGCCCAGCTGCCTTTCTTTGCTTATCAACTTGAAACCAATCTTGCAGAAAGCTCTTAGCCTCTAGACTGAACACTAGTTGGAGCTGAAATAAATATGAATGAACAATGGTTAGGAGACTCAAGAACTGACAGTCAGTTGGTAATGTGGTAATGTGGTTGTACGGGAAGAGAAGTGAGGGACCGATGAAGACAGAAGTCCATGTGTGCGGATTCCTTTGACAGTGCGCTTGCTTTGCTGATGTATTCCTTGTAGTTCTGTAAAGCTTTCTTTTCAAGGACCTCCAACTTTTTTATACACGGGGAGATGAAACTGCCCTTATCTCAGAGCTGCCAAGAGGTACAGAGAAAATGAACTGCTCGAGACCACACAGGAGGACTGCCTAATGCAAGGCACTTAACTAAAAGACCTAAACTGTAGTTCTCATGCCAACCTACAGCTAATGGAAAGAGATACAATTTCATCTGCTCTCTGGAGTGGCGTATTCCCCTAGCTGTCTATAGCAGCCGATGCGGCTTTAGGTAGCTAAGGGTGGATGGGATGGGGTTAAGACCTCAGCCCAACCTCTTTACGCTTTGTTTTAGCTGCAACTCCGTCCACAAAACTCACTGAAATCAGTGGGAAACCTCTCAAGGATGCCAGTGAGCTTAGAAGAAAGCCAAGCAGCTGAAGATCCAGGCCTTGGTGGTTACCACTTTGGTTTTGGAATTTTAGTTTAGATTTGCAGAACAGTTCAGCTGCCGTTGCCAGGACTGTTTCATTCAGCCGGTTGGGAATGGGTGTCATTTGCTGTGGGACAGTCAGAGCCTGGGGAGATGCAGCATTTCCCCAGTGACAACTCTGAGCCGTGCTCATGGGTCAATCACACATGTTTCCAAAGTGCCTGGAGCCCTGGATGAAAACGCAGTGGACGATGGTCTCTCTGTGTGCTGTTCCACGCCCCAGGATTTCTGGATAGCCACAGTCATACTGAAAAAATCATAATTTTGCTCAAGAACCTCAGCCACTCCTACCTAATTTGTGTTGATCAGTCAGTGAGTTACTGGCTCTTTCTGGAACAGAGACAACCTCGCAGGAAGCGATGGCAGTGAACACAGCAGAGCAGGCAACTCCTCCATCCTCTCTGTTAACCTGAGATTGCAGCAGATTTACGGAAGATTACACACCCCACCCATCCTGGACTGCATCACCAATTGCAAGTTGTTCCCTTTCTCAAGAAAAAAATCGGAATCAATCAAATGACCTTTGCTTATTGTTGTATTTCACGCTGTTTGACCTTTCTGCTCAGCAGTTCTAAGAATGAGAAAATGAAGCCAAGATTGACAACTGGTAGATTTGCTTAAAAAGGTTAAATGATAAATTGCATCTGACTGAATGAACCTGGGAGGCCTACAGCAATTCAGTCTCTCTAAATCTTGGGATTTTATTGAAGGGCTTATAGCTGCATGTGATATGAACATATGCAGTGGGGAGACACAAATGCCCTATTTCTAAGCGTACTTCTGGCTGTCATATTACGAAAGCCCTTGGATACATAATCTATTCTTTCTTCTGCACGGCCACTACAAAGCAGACACAGCACTTCCTTCACTTCACATGATGATTTTGGTGCTTACTATGGAGTAGAGGCAATGTAGATCATCTTCCACCCACAGCTGCTGCAAAAGCCTAGCTCCCCTTGCAGTCTGTGAAAGCGTACGGTCCGTACAGGCTGGCCCTCAGGAAGAACCACTGACCAATGGCCGTCGCTCTCACTTCCACTCACAGCTGAGCGTCTTTGACCAAGGGACCATACAGCTCCTTGTAAATTGAACTCATCACGGCTGTACCTGAGCGTCTCCACGCAGGGCCAAAACGGGAGCCCCGAGGACTCGCTGGCAGTAGGGCAGAATTCAGTCACAGCAGCATTTCGGGGGTGTGCACCCCACTGGATCATCTAGGCTCCTACAGCCAGTCTGACAGCTCATGATGTCTGTGATACCTAGCACCAAGAGGTTTAATGGGAAGACAGAGGCGAACCGCAGAGAGACATGAGCGGGCAGTGATTTTTTAACTCTCTCAGTGGAGGAGAACTTTCAGCTATTTGCTCTGAAAGTCTGTTCTCGTATCATTCCTGGGAGGGACCCATGCAGCGCCAGTCCCGGGGAAGAGCCACCCAAGCATTACAGCAGCTGGAGATGTAAGATACTATTGTGGCTGAAGAATGGGCGAGGATTCTCGTCAAGGTACCAGTTAGTCACCGTTCTCAGTGAAGAAGACAATGCAGTGGTGGGTCCCGACTTCACAGAAAAAGAAGGAAAACGAAACCACTAAAAACACCCCACAGAGAGTATTTTCCATAGGCAGAACTAAAAAAAAAAAAAAAAAAAAAAAGTCATTTTGTGGTTGAAAATCAAATCTGAAACCCAGACTTTTTAATTGAAAAACATGAAAAATGTTTACTCTTCCTCATCTTTCTTTCTCCCCTTCCACTTTCCTCCTGTGCCATCACTGAAAAGGTGGTAAGAGGAAAATTGAGAATAAAGCCTGGGTGCCTCAGGCTTCTGAAGAGAGTAAAATGTTCTTTGTAGGAAAATCTTTGAACGAAGGGCTATGAACAGCTCCACATCTTGACGTTTGACACATTCAGCTCCCCCCTCCACAGTTTCTGTGTTCTTCAGGGAAATCAATTTGCCCCTGGGGCTAAGTGCTTCAATTATTAAACCAGGTATATAATCAGGGCTGAATACAGCCAGTGTGTGAAGCGTGACTGCTCTCTCATCATATGACTGAGAATATTCACAAAAAGAGTAGAGAAGGTATGACCTCTTCATGTTCCTGTGTAACTCTGCTCCTGATTAGATTCCCTAACGAAGGGTTGATCAGCATGAGACCTCCTGTGGGACAGGTAAGTTGCTACAGAGGGTTTTTATTCTCCCCACTTTCCAATTATTATTTCATGAAAAATACATCAGTTATAAAATATCTGGAATGGATCCTGAGCTACATATGGAAGTGGATTGTTTGCCAGTGCCGGATGCTACCGTAACATGTACGTCACCATGCCTTTCTCAGTTGGTGACTAGTAGTTTGCAAAGTCTGGGTGAGCATGGAGTGATTTTACCAGACATGAGTGAGATGCTATGCAAAAGCAGTTGTATGGTGTTTGAGGTTTGTCTTTGTAACTGGCTCCAGCATTCAAATACACCTCCTCCCAAGCTGTTGTTTCCTACTCTGTACATAAATCTTCCATCCACTTTGCTTGAATTTTGGGTTTTGCTATGAAAGACCTTAGAGATATGAGATGTGATTGCCTAGAGAGGGCAGGCAGATAATCTCGGTTGCAGAGTTATATTTTTCAGTGTTAGCTTTCTGGGTTTGCCCTTTAAAGATATGACAGTTGTATAAAAGTGGAAGTAATTTAGCCCTGGAGGGATGAAATTCTTTTTTAAGCTCTTCATGTAATCTTAGTTTGTTATTGCAAAAAGATCTCTAACCAGGAGCAACTGGGTCCAATCTGATGCTGAATTATAAATAACTAGAAATCCTGGGGCAGTCCTCTGCAGTGCGGGAGTGGCTGCCAGATGCAGTTGGCGTCAGATGTACGTCCAACGCGAATGCGTTTGCCTGTATTTCACCCACAGGTATGGCAGAGAGGAGGGCAGCTGGGGAGGTGTCCTGCTGGCTGTCCTGCAAGTGGAGGCTCACCGATACCATCATATTGGTGCAGAAGATCAGGTGGGGTGGCACCCTACAAAAGTAGCAGCTGTACAAACGCAGAGTAGAAGACAGCCCCTGCCTGGAAGAGGTAAAAGGCTGCAACTGGCAACAGAGAAGTGCAGTGATTGCCTCTGGTTGTTCAGCAGCTCGGAAAACCCTTGGAATTGATTTGGCTCAGCAGACACTTTAAAAACAAACTTAATCCCTTTCCAGTAAATCTTCTGTTTACTGATAGCATGAAATGCCCTGTCCACCATTTTACATACAAGCATGAGGTCACTACAGCCAGTACCGGATTATGTGCACTCTTCAATGGGACCATCGTGATTTCAGAATGATGCAGGTGTATTTTTGTACTGAGGAAGCAGCGAGATATTCAGTTACCCAGAACTAGGTCATCAGAAGCTGAGGCAGGGCAGGGCTGGGAATATCAACGCACCAGTCTTCTCACTCCCTATCTGGAGTATGGACTGGGTCGTGTGAGCAGGCAGAATGTTTGGGCAGGAATGGATCTAAGGTCAGGTGCTATGGGCCAGGTCTGCATTGTATTTACATGTATGATTCTTAGGCAGCTATGCCCCTTGGACACTTACTGAGGTTAGACTAGATAGCAAGGCACCCTTAAAGAACTGGACTAGAGTTACAGGATCGGTCACCTTTAGGGAGCAACACCTAGTCTCCTATTGATCTTCACAGTTGGGAAGAGCAGTTTTTCCTGTAATGTTGAGGTTAGAACCCATGTTGTAAGATTTGGGGGAAAAAAAGGCAGGTGAATGGTTTTTCTGGTTCCTTTGGGTAGGATAACTTTTGGCACAACCATGTGATTCAGTCTGGCTTTCTTTTGTCGGCAGTTCAAGAATATCTTGGTCTATCTAATGATGTGGGGAAATAGCTTGTTCTTTGTCAGACAAGGAATACTTCCAGCCAGCTAGCTTGAGCTACCTTTCAATTATTTGACCTAGTAGTTTGACAGCAGTGAAGAGTTTAACATGGTGACTGGAGTATACACAAACCTTCACCGATCAACAAATCCCTTACAACAGGCCACCTATGAATGTTGCTATAGTCCTTATCTTGTTAACCTAATGGACTGCCTCCCCTCTACAGGAGGGAGAATATTTCTTCATATCCGGGGATGTGCCAGGGTAAGGCCAGATGGAGAGTGCTTATGAAACAGAAAGAGGAAAGACAATATTTTTGCAGAGACTATGCAAAGGTCACAGCATACACATCATGCGTCATCAGGACTTTCAAATTGCTTGTGTGTTTTTAAGGCAAATGGGTCTAGGGAGACTACGGCAGACGAAAAAAAGTTTAGGGAACTGGCCAGAGACAGTTATGCAAGAGGCTAAGACTTCGAACAGATTTCTACATATGCTCTTGCTGAACCTCTTTTCTAGTACTTTTTCATTTATGATGATTCCTATTTTTTTAAGTATTCACCCCAAGTCTAGCTCGAACCCAAGTAGAGCAGACAGAAATGAATGGGACACTGCTCTGCTTAACTCTGATTTCCTGCTATCTCGCCAGGTGTAAATGACTGTCGGGCTTCAGAAGCACAAACGTGTAGAAAAAGGAGCGATGATGCATTTACAGCCATGAAGCCCTGGAACCTTCTCAGCCTGAGGTTGTCAGATCAAGCAGCCATCAAACCACAGAGACCGCAAATTTATGTCCCTCCCCTCCTTCCCAGCTCTCTGCCCTTCATAAAATCCATCAATATTCCTACCCCAAATTCCCCAGAAACACCCTATTACCAGACTTAGACAGACAGACAGACATCAGTTAGTGAGGTACAGCTCATAAGTAGCTCAGTAAAGAGCCTGCAGGGATAAGGGAGGGAACTGCTGTGGGTGTATTGTTCCAGTCCCATCATTTCCCAAAACACTGAATGAAATAATAACTTCTCTGTAATGATGCATGACATCAAGGCAATACTACGGAGCAGCACTTGAGAAACAGCTTTGAAACCTATGACCTTCCTCCAAGTGAGAAAGTCTTAGAGAGGCCATGGGATGCAGAAAGCCCTATCCTTCTTAGGTTCTCTAAAAGAAATTTTTTTCCCCATTAATTAAAAAATGGGCAGGACCACATCAACTTGCCACACTTGAACCTGCCTGTTTTCTTTTCCCTTAGAGCTGATCACTCTGGCTTAAAGCTGAAGATACCTCCCTTGCCAAGAGGTGATAGGAGTGATACGCTAATTCATTCCACACTAGATTTTTGACATAAAATGAACCATGTCCATGCACGTGAGCCATTCTCCTGGCTATAGGAGGAAAGAATTCCATTCCCTGTTTGTGTCACACCATGTTCACATTACATAATTATCCTCTCCCTTTGCCTTTACCTACCCTGCTTAAAAGTAACTGGCCTTACAGGTTCACGGCTTAATTTTTGATACACTCTTTGCCACAATACCACAGCCAGATCCCTTCATGCTACATGGCCAGCAATCCCACCTTCCTTTGCTGGTGCACTGGGTACGCTGCCTGGTTGCATTCTGTGTTCCTAAGCAATAGAGAGCGTTTGCTGACCAGTAAATCCTTTGTATTTTCCTATTTCACAGTGTCATAAAAATGAAAGCAATCCAAAGCGGAGAGGGGACAAAAAAAATGCCAAAACAAATGAGAACTGGTCCTGTTCTCCTGAGAGAAGATCTGCTTTAGAGATGTAATCTAATGCACCTTCTATCCTGTCCTCCCCCTAGGCAGTTTCTTCCAAACAAAGGAATAATGTCTTCAGGATCAGTGCGGGTGACTTATGTCTAGGGGACTAGAAAGTCTCAGGACTGAGCCCTGCTGATGATTTAAGCTACTCTGTGTACAAAACCCCATGCATGGAAGGCAAAAGCCTTGTTTCGTTGCCCCCAAAAGGGAAGAAGGTTTAGAAGCTTGCTAAAAACAACTTTCAATCAGCTGTACACATCTAGACAATGTTGTCTTTAGTGTCCCAGATGGTCCCAGCTGTTGGCACAAGCAATGACAATGACATTCATTTCTTTGCATGAGACACCACATATGTCCCTTGCGAGTCCAATTTTTCAGCTGCTTGCCGATGGGAAGTGAAATTCACCCAGAGAAAAGCTGTCCTTGAGGCCCACAGGATCCCAAATCCTGTGGAAAAAGTCTCAGTGGGGAGGATTAGTCGTACGATCACTTCCGGCTACTATCTAATTTTATCTGTGTATCACCGATACTGAACGTCATTCTTTTTATCATGAGAACCCCTTGACAAACAGGACTAAAAATAAAAAGCAAGAGCTCAGAGTTGGCACAAACTGTGCTACACGGACTCCAATTTGTATAGCAGGAACTGTAATCACTCTGAGACGTGCCCAAGCCCTCGGGCATCCCACGGGATTTCAGTCACTTGTTTACAAGGTGTTTTGATTTGCAGCTGTTTGACTACTGTGGCATTTCAAGAGGAGGCGGTCTGAAAGGATGTTGTTACTTTGGATGTTGGGATTGGGAAATGGGTATTGAAAAATTACACAAGAAAACAGGCAAATGCTGTCTTTGTTCTTCCCCCCTTACATGTGAATGACGTCAGTGCTGGGGAAAGGAGCTCCAGGAACAGATCCAGAGGTCAATGCTCTGGAGGGAATAAGCAAGAAACAGGTAAAGCCCCCAAAATGGAGCTGTGCCTGAATGCACCACACCAGTGTGCCCCATACCTGATCTGGGGGGACTAAGCTCCGGAGGTCAGAGGGGAACTGTCCAAGCCCATTGCCTTTCTGCCTTTTCTAACAAGGTTGCCATCAAATAAATTGATACGGTGCCATGGGCACGCCTAAGAACTGGGCTAAAGGCCATCACAAGCTCACTTCAAACAGGCCAGCAGCTGAAATGGATTTGGTCACTGGCTCAAAGTGATTTAGCAATTTAGATAGCTCTTTCCATCATTCCTG
>JMFS01070666.1:0-29007 GCA_000699545.1 Podiceps cristatus
AAACTAGCTCCGTCCTGACTGAAACCAGGACGGTCATCTAGTGGGCAACATCTGCTGCACATTGCAAAGACCTACTTCTGCTGTACAGGAAGGGAGTCCGTTACTGCTGGTGCCAGCTTTGCAGTTGGGTTGGTTTTCAGCTAGAAGGTGGTCTTGGCAAACACACAACCACATGGCATGTGCACAAGTAAAGCTAGTTGTCACAGTGCAAAGCTGAGCCCAGCAATAATCCAGTCATGCACAGAACTTTTCACCAGTCCTCCCTGCAAACTTGACTCCTCATCTAGCTCTCACTGTCATGAAAACAACAACACGGGGATTAAAACACAGATGTCTCACTACCTTCCTCTCCGCACTCTTAAAATCTATTAGATTGGCCTGATTCATACTAAAAAAAAAAAAATAAAAATATCCTTGTTTGCCAGCATTAGTACCCATGGTGATGTCAAGAGTTTCAGACAAGGCTGTGATTCAAAGCTCATGGGGAACTAGATGCAATGTCTGAAGTTGAAAATTCCTCTCCCTTTTAAATGCAGATAAAATATAAACTGATTGAAACTAATATAAACATAGACTCTGTAATAGTTAGGTTAAAACACCATGAGCATTCTCTTTGGGTGTCCAGGGCTGTCTGGCACATTTAGGCTAATGCGCATCATTTATTCATCTTTGACCTCTCTTTTCAAGAGTGCCCAGCCATATGCTATGCTTCTCGGCCTGTGGGAATGACAGGACATAGGGCTATTCAACAAGATGGGACCAAAGAACTAATGCTGTGGGAAAGGGGGGAGTGCAGTAGGGAGAGAGCATGCCAACAGCCTAAGGAACAGAACAATCCTAAAAGGAAAAAGCAAAAAAATTCTTATGCAGAGGGGAAACAACTCTTGCAGGTCCTTTGATAAGGAATTCCTTTCACAGCAGAAAGACACAGCACAAGGATTAACTTGAGAGAATGCCCAGGTATGGTACAGCATGGTGAGCAGCTGGTACACCACCACACCTCATTACCCACCAACGCTAATGTGCACATCACACACCTGGTCCTCGGTCATTCTGGAGCAGAGTTTACAGTTCTGCCATTAACTGTTGCAACCCAAAGCTTAAGAAGTACCACTAGCCAAAGATGCACGTTTTCAGCCCCTCTGAAAGCAAGACCAGTAAGGGACAGCTCTAATCAGCTCAGGGGAGAAACTACTTCCATAGCCCTTCCCCTTCGAGGGAAGAAGTACATGTGCAGATTTGGGACAACAGAAAGCAAACATTTCACTGATGTGTGGGGACAGCAGAGCATGGTAGTCAGCAGGTCTGGCTTCTACACAGTACAACCCAAGCTCCCCCTTCCCTCCCCCAAATAAATCTGGGTGAATCAGTGCTCATCACCCCTCCATCCTTGTCCTACTTTGACATCAGCTGTCCCGAACAACAATTTACATCATGGCACAAGTCTTTATGTTGTCTAGCCTAGGCAGCCGGTTGGACTCGATGATCTTAAGGGTCTTTTCCAACCTTGACAATTCTATGATTCTATGATTCTATGTAGATGCTGCTACAGCACACAGTTTTATAGCAAGGACACTCAGAATCCAGCATCAATGTAAGCCACACGAAAACTTAAGTCCCAGTTTCAAGAGTCACTTAAACACTTCTCAGCCTTGCTGCAATTCAGCAGGGTCCACTTGAAACCTCTCTGCAGGCACTAAGATTTCCACAGAGCTACTCTGTTCTCCTGTATTGGCTGAATAAAAAAAGGGAAAGCTCTATTTTAGGAGCTAAACATCATCTCCAAGCCCAGTATGAAAAATACTGAATAAACACGTACCCTGGAACATATCAGAACATACTCTGAATACTGATAAAGTTTGAGGTTTGCTGCCTTCAGTGACCTTCTGTACTAAGTTAGCTGCTGAAATCCAAACTGATATTCTTCTCTGTTCTTTTGGCTTTCAGATAATGACGACAGTCCCATTACCATTGCCTTGTTTATCTCCTCCTTGTGGCTTCTCATCTGGACAAATATTTATTTTTGGTCCTTCTTAATTGTGTAGGCAGTTTTCATTACCACTAGAAGGTACTTCAGAAGTATTAACAATAACTCCCGTACTCATTTGACAGACATACTGCTTTGTTTTCCACTCTATTTAGGAAGGAAAAAACACTATTGATTAACGATTGTCAACTATTCTTCAGCTTCTCTCCCAGGAATTGTATTACTGTCTTATTTACAGTAACATTCATGCCTTTAAGCCCAGTTAAGAATTGGCTTCATGGATTATAACTCCAAAATGATCAGAATATCAGAGGTCCAAAGGAAATGAGCGCTCTCTTTGGAAAATAAATCTTCTCACAAATTTAGGATACACATCTGGCACAGTCCTGTCAGTCTTAGTCAAGAACATCAAAATCTACAAATATGTTTATCAGCAGGAGACTATCCGTGCAGACACACAGTTTGTATTTATAGTATCAGTAATAATCTAAAGGATTGCAAGTCCAGACAATCAGTAGCTCTATAAGGCACACTTTTAAGAAATGCCCTAATATTTTCAGGCTATTACTCAGTATGGGGGATGAAACCTATTATTCGATCAGTCCTAAATACAGATTTTTAAACAGGTAACAAGCACTTCCAGCTTTGTAGTGGCAGCAATAACATACTTGGGGTTTCAGCCTTTTAAAACATATTTAACTGTGCAAACACACACAAAATCCCACAAACAAGTGGAACTCATTGGTCATCATTTCCTGTAGGAACCTGACCTGTAGTAAAAAGGCAGTAAAAGAAAGCTACTGAACTGAAATCAGTAGTTAATAGCAGGAAAGAAGTAGCAAACGAAGAGCAGCAATGCAGAAGATGAAAAATTATTTTATGCAAATGCAATTCCCTTAGTATCATGACACCTAAAAATTATGTTTTGTTTACCATTCACAGAAGACCACTTTTACTGCCTGCAGTACACACTTTTTTATCGTAATATAATTACTATTAATGGGAAGAAACTTATCATCCTGTTAAGGAAAGATCAATGGTATGCAACGACTTGCCAAGTGTGGAAATCAAATGCTATCTTTTTTTATATATATATCAAATGTGTGTCATGGAGCCACAGATGAAATCATGACCTCATTTGAGTCACATGCTGCATCATACATGCTATACAGACTTTGGTTCTCAAGAGTTTCTCATTTAAAGACACCAAACACACCCCCACTCTCCCAAGGGGAGCAGAACAGCTCGCAGCAGCACCTGCCTAAGCAGGGAAGACAGGCAGAGGTCCTGATACCCAAGCACCTCCAAAACCTCCCAGCTCCCCCTCCCACACAAGCACACCTTCACACACCACAGCAGCTGCCTGGGGCAATACCAACATAGTACATGTTTAGGAAACATTAATGTATATATTTTTAATCCTGACCCAAACAATGCTAGCAGGATAAGAAAGAGACTCATGGGAGAACTAAACATCTCTACCCAGACTCAGTTTTGTTCATCATCTTGTTGGTTTGGGTGGTTTTGGCTGGCTTCTTCAACATTGACTTGTCTTTGTGTGTGATCCATCTACTCAAATACTACTGCAAATGATGCATCCATCTTTTTTTGTACAGTAATAACACTGGGACAGCAGAAACAAACAAATGTTTTATTCCCAAATAATGTACTAATACTGACAAAAGTAAAGTGCTGCTGGCTGAATGCAAGTAGTTTAAACAAATAGGCCCTTATTAGTTAAACAACACATTGCCTATAGGCAACATTGCCTGTAGGAAACCCTTTAAAACAAAATTTAGATATCCTACTCTATCTCCCTTTCTCACTCACCAAAACAGGTGAGAAACAAATGTTTCCAGAGAATTAACATTGTGATACTTCCCCAAGACAGAGAAGCAATGTGATTTGTTCAGGAAATATGCTATGGCAGATTTTCTAAAACCCCACTTTGCCATGCATATGAAGTTTTCAGCTCAGGCCACAGGGTCTGCTGCAATACAAGGTAGCTCCAAGGCCCGCAACTGCTGGGCTGAGCCCCACGGAGAGCTCCTGTGAACAGGGTCGTTCTGACTACAATGGCTGCCAGCTTCATTCCTGAAGAGACATAGGTGAACTCAGGGGCATGGACAACTGTAGCTCTACACTGCCTGGTAACGACCTATAGACCTGTCTCAAACGGCAAAATGTTAAAGAATGCACAGAACAGCACCAGAGAAATTATGCAGACTAATTGTGTCTGATCAGAACAAACTAGATAAAATTTCAGGGCTCAGCAAGATTTTGTGCTCTGTTAGAGTGATGGACACACAAATATCATGTGCATATGTTTACATGCCATGTTCATTTGCCAAGGGATATGGGGCATGGCTCAGACCTGGCAGACAGCCCAAGCATAGCAATGCACTGGAACTGAAAGCAGTAAGTCTTAATGACACTCTGATATTAGTTACAAATGAAAGGTGCTGTTTATCTCAAGCACTTTTTAAGAGCTTCTGAAAGATGTTTTCAACCTTTAAAGAAAGAAATTTTGTAGTCTAAGCATTTCCACAGCATATTCCCAAGGAGGTACTGATACACAACCCAAAAGCTGGTATTGCTTCTGTTTTCCTCCCAGGCTCATGCACTTTTCACATCCTACCTCGCAAAAGTCATCCTTAACCAGGCAGAAGAGATGTAACCTTGGCACAAGCCACAACAGCAGCAGCAGCTTGATCTTGGTAAAAACACTTGTCACCCACAGACTGGCCAGAGGAGAAAAAAAAGGTAACCTACAATCAGCGGACATGTTCTACTGCTGAGAGAGAATAGCTGCAGCACAGAAACAGAAACATTTTGGTCATGAACCGCATGCAACCCTCAGCAATCCTGTGGTTGTTCAGCAGCTGAACTGTGTCAGAAGCAAAACCTGCCTCTTTCTATCTTTGCTCTTATCTTCTGTTGACCCATTTGGGCCTATGACCTGTTCTCTTCAGCAAAACAGTACAGCTCTTCCCTGAGCACCTAAAAGTGACTCTTTTCTGGGCCAAGAACATCACATAGAGGAGTCCCTTTTAACAAGCGGATATGGCATCCAAAGATAGGAGAAGAAAAAACCTACTGTTTCAGAAAGCTATCTGCTAGTTTTGTACATCCACTGACATTCCCTCGCTGTTCTTCACAACTCAACTTGTATGTAAACATAATTATTGTTCAACAACTTACAGCAAACTCCCCAAAACAGAATGGCACAGCAGAGCTGACCTGGGATGCAGAGAGGACCTGCACACCTGCTTTACTTTCTCTGTTGCACTCAAAGCCAACACTAGAAGTCAAATTGATGCTTACACAAGTCACAGCAGGGCAGTGAATGCCCTCGCTTGTCACCTGACACATGTAAACCTGGCCAGCAAGTGCAAGGCCCTGACAGTGTCCTAACCGTAACACAGTTGAACACATCTTTCAACAATTACAGGTTGAACCAATCAAATTTCTTTTTGATTCACCCACTGATCCATACCAGTTTTTCCAAGTCTTTTAATCTCCCTTCCCAAATTGCCACAGAACTGAAGAGGGACCAAGTATTAGCTGAGGTGTCAGCCTGCAGATGCTGCTAGTGGCTCTGACTGCAAGTGGTTCCAAAGGCTGAAATGCACACACTTGCTCTACATGGAGATCTGGACTTCAATTGCAGGAAAGTTAAAAAAAAAAAAACAAAAAACAAACAAACAAAAAAACCAACACAACACCAAAACCAAAAAACACAACACGAAACCACACCCCACAAAGCTGGCCCTTCTATACTTTCTATAGAAGAAAACACATCGGTAGCTCTCCAGCCACTACTCCCCCGGCATCATAGATACCGTCTCTTACTTGAGGTTGCGTCCTCTCAAGCTGTCAACCCAGCCACTCACATGAATTTGTTGAGCCAAGCTAAGTTAGCATACAGTTATCACTGCACTATAACCCAGTTCATTTGGAGCAAACTGGGAGAGGGAGCCTGCAAAACACTGGTAGTTCAGCCAGGAATAGACATCACTGGCCAAAGCATTCACCTCTGCCACAAGCACAGGGGCTCTAATAAGACTGCAAACAAGAAAATATTTTGGATGGTACCACAGCATTGCCTATCTGCACTACACTTCCCCAGGCCTCACTCTGCGGCTCCACCCAACCCCCATGCAAATGGCCTATGAGAAATTCCTTGACGGTCCAATCCAGCTGCTGATGCACAGAAATCCAGGTCACAAGATCCATTATCCACACAGCTGGCCCTTTCAGTGGCAGCGTCAGCAAAGAGGCCAAGCACTGAATGGCTACACACCTCAAATGGAAGTGGATGGCTAGCTCCCCAATAATTTATTCAGTTATTGATGGAAAAATATTAGTGCATTAAATCATTAAATGTTATTTCTCCATCTTTGGGGCTAAATGAATAATGAAAACAATGATTCACAAATGGCTTATTAGAGAAACAGCAAAACAAACACCAAGATCTGTTATTTACAGAAGATTGTTTCAGCAGCTCCACCTCAAAGTCCCAGGGTGGAGTCTCCAGGTGTGCCTCTGCACAGTAGGACAGTATCTCAAATACTGCACTCATGCTGCACGCTTGCTATTCCTGTTTCTCTGTGCTTCCAGGCCTATTCCATCCAACGTTCAAAACAGTGCAAAAATTCACTTTCAAAACAGAAACATGGGAATTAACTCTTCATATTAAAGGGATGTATTTGTTTCACCTACAGGAAACTGTGCAATCAATATGCATGATACTATTGCTAGTTTACCAAATAAACCACTTTGACTTAAAGAGAGAATTACTGCAGAGCAGGCTGTAATGACTTCCTGGAGATTACTCAGGTTTTGTGCATCTGTTCTCCTTAAGACACAGGAAAAAGAGGGAATGGAGAGCCACCCCATGTGCAGAGCCACAGCGCAGGCACGGCTTCCCAGAACAAACCGCTCCTTTTCAAAAGGACCCCAGTGGAACCAGAACGGCTCTCTGCAGAATCAGGATCTGTATCCACAAACGTGGATCTCCATGGCACTGTCGCAGCATGCCTGCACGACTAAGAAGCCAGCTCCCGCTAAAAGCTAGTGGCATGCAAAGACGCAACCTTAAATGTAACCATGTCCCTAGCAGGACAGACAGGTGCATGCTAGGATTTACCAACAGTGCCCTGGCACCTCACCTCCCAACACTTAGAGTAAGAGCTAAGATTTGTAGACGCTGGGGTTGGTTGCAACAACTTGAAGTTTAAGCACACTCTAAAAAAAAAAAAACAAAAACAAAAAACAAAACCAAACAAAAAAAAACAGCTGTAAGTCACTAATGCATTTTAAAAAGCTATATCCAGACCAGTAAGATTTCAAGTGGCAACTGCAAAATTGCATTTCTCCTTTTGAGTTGGATGTTCTCACCACAAAGATCCAACTCTAGATTCCTGGACTACTAGGAATTCTTTAAATCTGATATAATCTAAATATAACAAAACTGTTTGTTTTTTTTTTTTTTTTTATGATGTGGTTAAAGAAATCTACTCTCGGGAGAACTCATATGAAGCCAACTTCCAATGCCATTTTTTTTTTTTTTTAATTGCCAAGTTATTATCCTGTAATCCTGAAAGATACTGGAAATCTTTATGATGGAAACACAGCCTTAACTACAGGATAATATTCTGATATCTGAGAACACTCAGTTCATTTTTTGGTTGACATCAGATGTTAAATTATTTACAATTCCCAACTACCTAAAGTTGCATATCGTTCTTTGTCAGAAAAATATTTGTCCCCAAGAACAAAACAAAAAGCTCCCGTGACAGGTGGTCTTCACCACTATAATCACCTGATCCAGGAGACAAACCAGGGCTTTTCTATTTTTAGGCACTAAATCAACTTCAATTAAACAGAACTCCCTTCTTTTTGAGCAGCAAAACCTATTACCATAGAATGCTTACTTTCATGATGATGGCAGAGATAAGAAATGAGGGAGAAAAAAAGGAGTAATTGCAAGCCGATTAGACAATCTGAACACAATGCAAATGCACTGAAGACAAATTTAATGACCATTAGGAAAATTAAACTGAGTGACAAGTTCTCATTCTCTCCCTCTCCATTAAAATGAAAACTTAACTATGACCACTAAAGCTTTTCTCCTCATTCCATCTCATAAACTGAAATAGTGACACACTTTCTGAGAAGAAATATTGCCCCTGTGCTCAAGACCTAAAGGCCTGCCTCTCCTTTGGTCTTACACCGCATGGGGAATTAGGCCATCAACATCAATGGTACCTCAATCAAAACCCAGGTACTCTGCTTCCTCTCCAATAGTTTGGACAACTCAGAGCCAGCTGCGGACCCAGGGTCTTCAGCCAGGTGGCACCCAGAAAGCCCAAATGCTCACTCCACACAGCTTCATGCAGTCACACACCCAGACAGTGAGCTGCTCTGAAGGGAAACATTTTACTTTGCTTTACATATGAGGGAACACATTAGTGTGTGGCAGCAAGCCCCCAAGAGCTGCATGTGATTTAACAGGACTGTGTAAACAGAAATTCAGGAGTTGTGTGCAACCCAGTTCCCACTGCATTTCACAGGGTCTGCATGCCTAACTTCTTAGATCCTTCTGAAAATGTCAACCTTACAAGTTTTGGCCACTACATCCATACCTGCCAGCACGTGGAAGGCAATAAATCAATTCACAGAAGAAACAAACATTTGTACTAATTTTCTTTAAAGACCTCAATTTTGAGACTAACAGGAAAGATCTATGCTCAAAAGCTCTTCTACAATCCAAACTACAAACTGTAGTTGACACTGCAGATCCAACGGACTGGGAGACATATTGCTTTATCACAAACAGAGTAGAAATTTTTGTTTTGAAAGAAAAGTAACATCAACAAAAATATCTCTTGCAGCATTAATTACAGTTGGTAAGAACAAGGAAGAGCATGTTGGAAACTGGGAGCAAACCATATTATCTACAAGGCACTGTGCCAGCACAGTTATTCTGACCCATGTGCATTTTTGTGTCCTGTTAAGTCATCATTTACCAGGACTTCTGGGAGAGAATATGAAGCTAATCTTTTTTTTCTTTTTTCTTCCATGCCAAGTGCTGAGGTGTTTGGGGCCTATCTGCCCCTGCCAGAGGGTCAATGTAAAGTCCTTACACATCAGTACATCACAGAGAGCAGACAAAGGAACTTGCTACTCTCAGAAGGAAGCTGGGAGTCCCAGCCATACCTCAGTTTCATTAGCTGCTTCATGAACTTCTCTCACAAGAGAATGTCTTCTGAAAAAATAAGTACACACTCCGATTAAGTAAATTGTGAGGAATTAATTTGCAATTCTGCAATCCCCAAGGGACTCCAAGACCAACCTCCTGGTGTTTCATTTACAGTAATTTAATAGTTTACATTGTAAGACCTGTGGCCTATGAGGAAGATACCAGGACAAATCTCGAGTACATTATTCACCCTAGTCCCACTGATTCAAAGGCACTACTAGGCCAATTAAAGCAAACAAGATTTGTCAGTCCACTACCTGCCCCGATGATTAGTAGAGCAAGCTGTTTTCCCTGCTGGGATCAATGGTTCCACAGCTAACAGCTTCCACCTGCAAGCACATTCAGGTTAGGCATGCAAAAAGATGCAAAAGCAAATGTGTTCCTCCATTGACATTCCACTTTGCTAAAGTCACTATGCAATTTAATTCCCTGCTCCCACAGAGACACATAACAAAGTGAGCCTACCAGATTCACACATCCCAACTGTTCTGAGCTATGCTAAACAAAGCATCCTCTGATCCATTTAGGGCTAGATTTATTTGTTTTCTTCCCACATCCCCCTCCTTTGCTTGCCAGGAACTGACCTGATCATTATTATTTCAATTAATATTGCCCCAGTCCTGCAGCATCTCAGAGCTCTGGAACAGCAAAGCACTCTTTTTATGTAGAGTGCACTTGATAATATTAAGAAAAACTACATGGCATCTTTAAAGGGCCATCTTGTATCAGTATTGCAAGAGCACAAGTTCTTAACGATGGATAAAAGGATCGCAAACCAAACAATGCTAAGACTACAGATGGTTCTAAAACTCTGCTACGAATCAATCAGTTGAACACCTTTTAAAGACCCTCCATTTCCAGGCCACACTGTGCACTGCCAAATATTCAAAAAGTGACTGTCCATGCTCTTTTAAGGAACTGTCAATGACTTGAACACTATTTACATGAGTGTCATAAATTTTTCTATACACAGAGGATCTGAATTAAAAACATCTTTCCTTAGATTGGGTTACATAAAGAAAACACTATATTGGATGGTCAATACACTGTTATAAAGCAAATGATTTAAGTAAACCGGTAACAAGCATCCTCGCCATGCTGCACACCATAGAAGATGTAAATTTAAGTGTGAAAATCAATTTTTCTGCAATCTAAGAGAAACAGAGTTTCATCAAGGATGAGTTTAGCCCAACAATCCTCCCTCTATCAAATAAACATAACTGCAAAAAACTTCCGAGATTCTTTCCTAGGAAAATGATGGATGTTCATGCTAATTTTCAGGTTAACTGAAATAAATCAGAGATAAAACAAAAGAAAATATTTAGTTTACAGATGAAAGGATGAAACTTCAGTGCTTTGATGCAGAATACCTGAACACCCTTTCCAGAGCAACTGTGAGTATGAGTAATTTTGCTGGCAATTGTGAGGAGGTGATAAACAACTTGTAGAGTTCTCCAACTGGTTTTCTATGCATATGCTCCAGTTGATAAAACATAACTTACTTAACTAGGACAAGACAACTGAGCAGTGAAGACAGTACAGGAAATGCCACTTCTGCCGTTAGCCAAAATGCTCATATGGCATTTACATTCTCAGAGAATCATCAGGAAAGTTTCTTCCTTTTTTCTTCCTTGAGAACAGAAGCACAAGCATTTATAAGAATCAAGAACACCTCCTTTCTTTTCCACCCACATGGACTTGGCAGCATGTCCCAGTATTTTGTGATGTCAGCACTGAAAAACCTGCATTACATTGCTTCGGGGCCTCTGAGAAAACAAAAACAAACTATACACTGATTTAAGACCTACCCTTTTCTCCTCTGTGTGCCCTGCATTCAAAGAGAGACTTGTTGGTCCCCCTAATAAGTCTAGCCCCAATTCAGCTGCTGATTGGAGTTCGCTCGTGGGATTAACGTTTATGATATAAACTGATGAAAATTCATGAATTAGAATGCCTGTATGGTTACCTGGGCAGCGCATGGTGCTATGAGCAGTGCAGCTAGAGTGTTAGGGCTTTAAGAGCCTATGGCAAGAGTAACATTCTTCAGCTCAAAACCATGATGGAAATAACAAAACCTCACAGAGATCCTTGCAGGACAGAGGAACTGCCAAGTGCCATTTCCCCCAGAAGAAGGCACTCTCTTGCCTGCCCATACTAGTTAGGGAGGCTGGGCAGAGGAGGTGGCTGCCATTTCCATCAGCATTCGCTGGCAAACTGCAGCTCAACCAAACAGCCAAAAACAAACACCTATCTCAGAAGTAACCCAGGAGTCCAGGACCAGGGGAGCAGGATGCAGACAAAAATGCTCAGCTCAAGCATCCTTTGACATCAACATGGTTCTCCCTGCATATTTAGGAGCATCCCTCAGCTAAGTGCACCATAATACCAGCCAAACATGCAAGGGCAGATTGAAACCCACCTTCTCGTTAATACACCTACAATTCTCAGATTTATACCCACAGATTCTCTCTTAACATAAGCTTTTCTTAGCAAAGGATGGATTTTGCCCCAAAGGCTTGAAAGGCCTAAGGACAGTGCCACAGCAGGGTGTGCAGTGTTTGAAGGGCAGCAAAGGGAATAATCACGCTGGCAAGCACATAATCACACTTTAGGTGCTAATCCTGCAACGTGGCCTACAAGCAGACTGCTCTTTATCCCTAACGAAGAGGCTGGGACCTCACATACATGCATTGATACCTGTTTTTTCCTAGAGGACTAGCTTCAATCACAACTGGAAAAAATACCCAAAAGTAGATTTTGGATCTGATTGGAAAATGCCAAAGTTAAACTCTGATACAATAACTAAAAATTAACTAATGATCAACAAGTAATTCAGGCACAGATTTCACTTTACACCTAAACAGTAGATCCTTTTTGGTGGCATTTAACCTTCTATTGACACATCAAGATTTATAAAGCCTGCTAGCTATTTTACTGCAAAATAACTCTAATCACACTCATAACAAGATTTCCAGAGATTATAGTCTGGGCAAAACTGATGTACTATCTAATCCACAGAATACCATATAAAGAAAGAGTAAATAGAAACAGCAGTTATCTTTGAAACAATACAGTTAGATTCTGACCCAGCACAAGCCAATCCCTTTCTGCCTGCTACTTCAGTGGAGTACAGAAAAGAAACCCGAATCTTCACCTCTATGCATACATATGCACATACTTATGTTTTTACTTAAACTTGCCTGCTTGTGTTCAGGGCCCACACAGGTCAGAAACCTCCCTCCTCCTCCCCAAAAGTCACTGACACAAGTTACATGCAATAATTGGCAAGTGGCACTGAGGGATCTGCACTTTCCCCCTTTGAAGAAAGATGTTGTTGTAGAGTTGACAGGCCACTGCTTTTGTTACACACTGCCCTCAGTCCCCAAGGAATCTCTTCCTAAATCCCCATACATCAGCAATTAAGCCACAATCTTTAGCAAGGTCTGTGCATGGCTCACTTATAGGGCACTCTAGAAAGTTATGTCGAATTTACTATTTCTGATAGGTGTGATGAACAAAAACAAAGAAAAAAGATCTGCAAATCACTAACAATCTCATTCAAATCATTATTGCCCTTCCCACAGGCTTTGTAGAAAATAAATGAAAGCTATGGGCTTGTTATAAAATGGATACTATACTATACTGACTTTACCAACTGAAAAAAAAAGCATCCTTTATTTCTTCTGGGGATCCTAGGTAAAGAGTGCCTCTCAGCAGGAGTCAAAGACTGTATTAGTGATGATTAGGGGTTCTCCCACAACACAATCTGCCTTCTAAAACTCCTTCAATGGAAGATGCTAATTAATAATACCTGCTTCTTTTCATTGAATCAAACAGGATCTAGCTCACACATGGTCACTTTTCTATCCTTTATTCCTTCTCTCCTATTGAATTCACACCAAAATTCCAGGTCCAATTTGCTATCCAGGGCCCCTGGTGTGAAGTCCTCCATGACAGCTACCTTCCTTAAGGACAATAAAACTGTCAATCAAGAAGCTGAGACTCACAACTGAAGCTGATATCAGCCTCTTAACAACCAGCTTAATACTGCATAACTTCTCCCACTGCAAGAGGAAACAGATCATAGAACCTTCCCTCTTGCAGAGCAACAAACAAAACCTATTTCTTCCCTTTAAGGTCCTCAAAGTTAGAATTCGTACAACCAAAAATGCTACCAAGCCACTGATGGAAGAGGAACAAGGGGTATACTTATCAATGTACACTGCAGAAGTCATCCAGGTGTCAGCATGGCAAGTAGGGCAAAACAGGAAATGGGTAAGATTATTTAATAGCTCTTTTCTTGTCAGTTGATTATAAAGATGGTTACAAGATGAATGTTCATATTTTAACACGCATGTACAAGCTCATTGTGTCATTCTTTATATTCTAGAGTTCCCTACTGAACTGATAGAGATTACATATAAGTTATTACACACTGTGTTTGATAGACTATCCAAAAATGTTCTTTACAACAATTTATTTCCTTTGGCACAGTACTACATTATTCTTATTGCAGAAGTCATTACTGTCATAGGAAAAGCTTCCTATTTACAGTCCTATAGGTGAAGGAGCCACTACCCTAGCATGTGAATGTAGTACAGAAGGACTTAGAGTCATTCATGTGTATCAGCATAAAACTGAATGTAGTAGCACTGATTGCACGTAAAATATATTTTACTTGGAAACTGCCCAGGTGATAACTCTCATCTATTGACAATGGCCCTATTGTTGACATTATTTCTATTTAACATGGTAAAAGTATTAGACTCCAGTAGTATTTGTATAAGAAGTTCAGCTCAGTGGAGTTATATATGTGCATACCTATGCACATGCATAAATATTTTTTACGAGTAAGGATGTACAATGGGAAGTTTACTGAAAATTAATAAAAAGCACCTATGCTGATCAGTATGGAAAAGCCTTGGGGACCTTCACAGGGATGCAATTCTGTTCTGTAAAAAAGGATGACATCCTCAGCACTTTGGGGGGAAAAAAAAAAAAATTCTTCCTGCAGAATTTTTGGTAACTAACAGACAAGGTTATGAAACAGGGTTAATTCTCCAGTAAATGACAGGAGTTGTTTTAAAACTTTCACAGAAATGAAGTAATGTTCTGCAAAATTCTGTCAGATTCAGGATTAGGCTCTTGTGGAAAGTCATCTCTATTCCAGTCTCTTCCGCAAATGGGGGGGGGACGGACCCTGAGTCATAGCTCAAGATTCACGAATACAGGATTTAAAGTAGACCTTTATATGACTGCAGAAAGTATCAAAGCTATTTGCTTAGAATAAGTGACAGTATTAACCCAGCCAGGCATTTTCCAGTATCATCATTTTATAAAGATGTACTTTTCCATCTGACAAACAGCATGGTTTCACTGGTTGTCACCATGAAAATCTAAATGGCAAAATCAAAATTAAACTACAGCTTTTTTAGCATGGAAAAAGGAAACCAAATGCCTGCTCTGTTTTCTGCCCCACTAGTTTGGAGTTGATGTGTTAAGCTAAACAATGTGAAAAAAGCCCACTATTTTATACTGTTCTAACATTATTCATGTCTCAGAGCCATCAAAATTGAACATCAATGCACATCATGATCATGATTAAATGAAACACAACACCACTTCATAACACTTAAAAAGACATGCTGAAAGGGGCCTTTTTTTGGTTTGAAACTGTAGGCTGGCCTTATCAATAAAACTCAAGATCATTTAAGATCTCTTTAGATCATGAATGCCTGTATCAAACTTACCCAAATAAGGCACAGTATTTCACTGCATTCCCTAGGCAAAGCAATATTACAAACAATAATTACTACTATTAAGTCGGTGTAAGTTTGGAGTGTTAAAACTATACTATCATTAACATCCCCTACATAATTACACCACAAGTCTTCCTGGAAAAAAAAATAATAATAAAGAAAAAAGAAGCTAAACACCTACCAGGCAAATACACCAAAGTGATCAGACACACACAGAGAGCTCTAAGCACCTTTACAGAGACAGACATACAATGTTCTCAACAGCTGGTTTTATGTGAGAGCAGGTGCCAAAACAATACAGAACAACAAACACCACAGCCACTCAGCTTCCAGCTGGGAACAAGTCCCAGCCTGCTTCTCCAGGCCCATTCCAACCAAAACTTAGCTCTGATTCTCCCTACCACTTCATACATCCTCCAGCAAGTTCCACACAGTGTTACAACTAACCCAAACTCCCTGACAAAAATGAGGTTATTGTGCCTGGTTTTCTGCTTTCAATGCTTCTGCAAAATACACTTCTTTCAAGAAGTAACCCAAAGTCCAGTAGAGCCAAAATAAAGATTCCCACCAAGGGCAAGCTGCCTCACAGCCCAATTCACAGAGGTCTTTAGCACTTTAGCAGGTCCATGGCAGCCCCTCCTAAGACAAGGCACCCCAGGAGCTCACCATCCCAAGCCTGCAAAACACCACATGAAATTACAACAGGATCCATACTAGCAACTTCGGCTCATTTTAGTATCAGTGCGTTACTGAAGGACTAATTCTGTACAATCAGAAGTACAAGTCTTCATCAGGTTTACACACAGTAGCAGCAGGACTGGCAGGGAAAAAGAATTCGTGCTCTGTTCTTTGTCACAACTTTCCCAAGCTGGAGAGCACCACCACAGTGCGCAACTGCTAATCATCCACTCCCTCATTCACTGCTGAAACACTTCTTCACTGAAAAAAAATAATCACACCCAAAAACTGAAGCTACTTGCACCAGACACTGTCTAAAGGAAGTACCCTAATTATGCCTATTTTAGGATTTACATTTTAATTTCAGCTTGAAGACAGCTGGGCTCCTCTCAGGGGAAAACCAACAGCAGCACAGTAAATCCTTTAGGCACATTCCCCCTCCTTTTCTTTCCAAGTTGCTGCTGTGAGGTTTTACATTGGTTGAAGTCACCATCAACACACAACAAAAGGATACTCTAGCCTCTCTGGGTAACAAACTGTTCATGTAAGGACTGCCTAACCTAAGGTAGCAGGTTTCAAGAACTAAGAAGATTGATTTTTCCTCTCCCGAGGGTAAAATAAGAAATACCATATAGCCTTTCAGATTCAGAGAGATTAGAAAACCAAAAGACTTACTGAACAATTCAATTCACCCTTTCAAGACAAAGTTTTTCCATATTCATGTGGCTGCCCCATATCACGTGGTAGGGTGTTATTGGCTTGTCTTTAATAAAATACAAACACTTCTGTTGCATAATGTTAGTTCATCTTTACCTGGTAGTAGCCTTAAAAACTGAAGCAATATTTAAAACAAGTTTTTTGAGATGGAATCCTCAGAACTCACTGCATGAAGTTCACGATAGGCTTTGATATCAACAAGTAATTAAATATTTCAATGATACATGCTTTCAAGTTGTGTTTACCAACATTTTAATATGATACAAGAGATACTGTCTGCAACAAAGCTGCCCAAAGTATATACAGCATAAAAGCCAGCGATGCTCTTATCATTCCATCAACATCACAATAACAGAAGTAATGAACAACCTATTCAAGCTTCCTCTAGATCCTCTGGAGCATTTGTAAGGAAGGCAATCAGACTTTACACAGCCCACAATGTACCTAAAGACCTTTCAAAGCAGGGCAGCAAGCAGGTTAGAAGCGCAAGATGGCATTGATCAGTCCCAGATTTAGCAAGAGCTGGGAGACAAGAGGCGCTGATTCACAGAAACAACTCCCTCGAGAAGGGACAGCTCCCATTCCAGCAGTGAGACAGCCAAAACCTGCCCACACATCTCAGTAATGCTGTGCCTCTTACCTGCCGGAGTAAGCGAGTACAGGGGATGCAGGAGGGAGAGCAGTTTCCTCATGCTCACTTCTGTGCACCCACACAGGGCGAGCCTGAATTCCTGACCCACGACATGCCACCAGCTGCTGCTGTTGACTGGTCACCAACACAGAAAAGGTTTGTGTGCTAGCACAGTTCTTCACAAATCTCGATTTTTCCTACTGACATTCTCATAATTCACTTAACATTTAAAAACCTTAGAGTTTGTCCTTTCTGGATTGCAGGTGCGCTAAAGGGGAAATCTAAAACAAAATTAAATACACATAGACTATTAGTGTAGATACTGAGTTGAGCTTATGTAAACCACAATGCAAACCACACAGTCCTATCCTACTAATGGTCTGAGCAACCCTTATCTGTCGCACATAAATATTCAGAAAGAAGCACACAATGACAGCTGCCCTGAGGAAGAAGAATAATACCAGTTCCATGTTACTGCCATTGCTCACAGCTCTGCTGTCTCCAGCCCACCTGCCACTACCCTGGGCTGCTTTGTGTCTCTGACTGAAGTGCATGGGCTCTTTTGTTGGTCGCCTAGAAAATGCTACCCATAGTATTTGAGCCCTAACATTTCAAGTAGCTCTAATTCAGCTTTCAGCTCAGCTCAGTTCTTTGTCCTCTAAAAATAACTTACATTTAATTGCAACTGGCTACAATTTTCTAACACTTTCTGACCCCAGATCTCTAAATCTATTACCCAGAGACAGACACAGTAATCCTTAATGAAGGTGTGCATATGATGCAGCATGCTAGGGGCCATCTGGTTGGCAGGTGTTTCCTGGCTTAGCTTTTCCTTACAACACACATCCCTCCTCCTCTAATTCCAAGGAAGGCAATTTCTACCTCAGGACAGTCCTTCATTAAAGACACAGACAAGGGCTTTATTGCAAGAAAGTCAGCTGCAGCACAGCAATATTCAGACCCTGCAGCAGAAAGCCTAGACGGCCTGCTTATTACCATACGTATTTCCCTGTAAGTACCAGCAATAGACTGTGCCAAGTGTATTTCTGACTGTTAATAGGAAGGGAGCCAAATGCAACATTTTCACTGTAACCCTATGTCTTGTGTTCTTGACCCACAACCAAAACTAACAAAAAAATTTAAAAGGTAAGAGAGCAGCTTTTTAGAACAGGGCCATTTATATAAAAAGCAGGTGATTTTAAAAGTATTAGGCAAGATTCACAACCAGTGTAATTTTATGTCTTCGAGGGAGCAACACGACCTATTCAGGGAAATTAGATCTTGTGATCTTTATTTTCAAAATGGAGGATTAACTTCCTTAAAAACCCATCTTTCAGGCAGGTAAAGGCCTTCCAGCTCTCAGATACACACTCCTGCCCCTCCCCTTCACCAGCACTCTGGAGCATTTTATAGAGCTGGACTGGTAGAAAGGCAGTCATTTTGCACAGTGCTAATGTTGCCCTGGCTCAACTTCCTGAGCCAGCCTCCCATGGGGTCAGGCAAGGACAAGGCACCGTGGGAGCAAACAGCACAGGACCCCCACAGCACCAGCCGAGATAAGCCTTGACTGCCAAGAGACAAAACTGGAAGGCTTCTTCTGGTTCCCACTATTGCACTAACATTCAGTTTGAACAAAGCGTCTTGCATTTCAGGCTAAACCCAGCAAACATTTACTTGGGCACTTGCAGTAGTCTCTTCTCAGGAAGACTTTCAGACTATATACAAGTACCAGAGTCGGTAGACATGCATAGCACAATTGTCTCAGCTGGTGCTGTGAGGGTCCTGTGCCTCTTTGCTTCCACTGACTTAAGGACACAGGACAAGCTAAAACCAAAACCAAAGCGCACCTATGATGAACATGCCAGAGGCTCTCGCTGCTAGCTCAGAGCCCCATTGGCTAGCACACATTGTCCACCCCATGGCTGTCTTGCCCATGATCCTGTAAGCTCTGCTGAAGAGGAGCAACTCCTAATTTGAAAACAAAGTCCAGCAGGAGAACATCATAGGTTCTTTTTCCATGGTTTCATCTCTATAGTGGGTTTCTTATTTATGCAGAGCTCTGCCCAGAGCTATGCTTCAATGCAAAATGAGTGACAAAACTAAAAAACAACCAATGAAAAGACAGAGTTAAGTGCTGCCAGAGCTACAGTGAAAGGGTAAATTGCCCAGTTTTGAAGGATTTTAAAGTTCAGCTGCGAAGTAAATCCATCATGGAAAGGGAAATACTAACAAGTGACTGGAGACACAGCACTTTTATTCTTGAGGCACTCTTGCTTGCTCATTTGTATATTTTAATATCTTTTAAAAGGAAAGTTTCTGATAGGAATTATTTTCACAAGTCTCAAAACATTCTTCAAAGAGCTACTCATCTGCTTAGTGACACAGGCATGGGGCAGGGCTTGTTTACTAATCTAGGAGGATTAAGCTTCAATTTAGATCATGCCTTGCCTGCAGGTAAGGGCAGTAGAGCAAACAATAAATACACCAGACTTTCCAACTGCAAAGGCATGAGTGGAACAGAATCCAAAAGAAAGTTACGTTTATCTCATGTTTGAATGGGAAAGAGAGGGGAACATAGGGAGACAGCTGCTGCTTTATATCTGTTGTTCCAACAGTCTCTGGAAATCCTGGACAGGCAAAATCTATTCCTACTGTTGCATCAACTCCGAAAATAAACCTACCAGCTACAGCTCAAACAAGTCTCCACAGCTAGTTTTTCAAATAAAAACTAACACATGCCTCTGAGTTCTCTTTTTGCCTTTTTAATGTATGCAGAGATCACTCCTCCACTTTTGCTTTTCACTATTTTTCACTTACCTTCTCTCTCCTGTAGGCAAGTGAGAGAAAGCCACCAAACCATTGCCAAACACAAAAACACACTACACCTAAAATATTCATTCTCATGCCCATCCCAAGACTCTGACAGATCACTTACTCCATTGCACACTGGAATAAGCAATGTCACTGTGCCTGACCTTGTAATAACTTAAAATGCAGAAGAAAATTTCACCCTCTTCAGAAAAAAAATTTACTACTTCTATCAGTATGAATCAGAAACAAAAATAACTCAGGTCTTCCAAGTGACTGAAACTTCAAAAGTGAAATTCACCTGGGAATGGCAGGGCAGTAGGGCCTGCCAAACAAGCCACCTGGTGTTCACCACAGTCAGAGATATATCAGAGGAATGACCCATAATGCCAACTCTGCAATACCATGTCTTCAAGGAAATAGTTCTTTCTGATCCTAGTAAACATAGCTTCATGTCATGAAGCATGGAAAAACATTAGGTTTGCCCAATATTTTTTTCCAAGTACTTAATCCTTCCTTCTGCTTGTAATAGGTTGTAAAAAAAAACCCTCAGTCCTAAACCACTTAATTCAAAGTATAAACAAGTCACTTACTCTAAGTATAGCTTTCACCATCACCATGTTGCTCTGTCACCATTATTGGAAGAAAATAGAAAATTCATGACCCCACCCAAAAAAAGGACTATCTGCCTTAAAACAACCAGTAGCATTTTTAGCTGCTGGCTCATGAAGGTACACACCTTCTACCAATTAAACTCTGCCATGGTCAGCATCTTTAAAAGAAAATTAGTTACAATCAAGTGCTACTCTCTCATAAACAGCAGTGTACATATTCAGTTGTGCTGCAAGACAACAAGCAGAATCAAGCCCATAAAGAGATTTCAAAGAAAAGCATAAGGCATTGTTTCAGCAGATACTACTTGACTTATTATCAGTGTCTCAAAGCCTGAGCTTGCGATAAGGACTTCAAAGACAACTTAGTCCAGATGAACCAAAGAACAGAAAACCCTCATGATTACAGCTGCGTGGTGTGCATTAAGTAACGCTGGCAACACCTGCCCCCATCGGCACTCACCCAAAAGTCAGTCTCTACATGGACTCAAGGGCTGCAGAGACAGCTGATGGGAAAGGCTTGATTGACTCTCTCTTTGCCAGTTGGTAGTTACAGGTAATAATGCAGGTCAGTGCTGGCCTCCTGATAACAGCTTTACCATCTAAACAAACAGAACTATTCAGGCATCTGAAGAATCAATACCATAAATATGGTAAAAAGACAAAATGTGTTTCAAACTTCCAAGTGCCTGTAATTATCAATTAACATTTTGCAACATATTGTCAATTCCACTTCTTGCTAACCATGATGCTGTAAGCGTACAGTGGACCAAAAGAAGTGAGGGCAAAAAAACTAGAGGTTTTGTACTAGAATGTACTACAGGTCATTCAAAGTGAATGCAATTTGACTACTTTTTTTTTTTTTCCATTTCCCATTTTTTGCATTTCACAAAAAAACTTCTCAATTATTCATACTGAAAGGCACATTTAAGATTATTTTTCATCTTGCATTCAAAATACTGTCAGTGTTTTAAGCAACACTAGTAGCATGCCATTTAAAATGATGTAACCTAAAGGATTTTAAGTATTACCTATAAATCACTGCTGCTAATTTTGGCAAACTATGTGGAATATAAAATTAGAGATATTATTTTGTCGTATTACAAAATGACTTTTATTCGAAGTCTTAGACATAAATTTATTATATTCTGTAACAGATAGCACTGGGTAATATGAAATGCCTACATTCAATATTTTGCTAAGCCTTCTTCAGAAGCACAACCAGCTTTCTGTACCCTGAAAAGCTTAACTTTGCAGAACAACATGGAATGAAAGCTCTTATTTACCACACTCTATCCCTTGCTCTTTGGAATGAATGACGTTATTAACTGTTTCCCTCCACCCCCACAGAGATTTGGGTTTGTTGTTGTTGGATTGGGTTTTGTTGGGGTTTTGTTTTGGTTTTTTTTGTTGGTTTTGAGGTTGGGTTTTGGTTTTGGGGGTTTTTTAATTACTCTCTCACATATGTTTGCCCTTTACTACTCCGGGAAACATACATATTTTATCTCCCTAAACAAAAGGAGATATAGTTTCCTTCCTTTCTGATTTATGGGTTTCTTCATCATTTTCCTGAGGGAAATTTTCTTTATGGAGCATCAAATGAATCATGTTAGAAAAGACAGGGATGGGGACAAAGCTAAACTTGCCACTTTCCTTCCAGACACACTCAGCCCCAACCGTAAATGCCAGGTCTGCTCTGGACTCCTGGAAACATAGTCACTAACTCCCAGGTGTAGTCTGAGCATGCTGGCAGCCTTTGAAGAGCATCCTTAGGGCCAAACTCCACCCTGACTGAATCAGTGCAAATGAAGAATAACTCTGATAAAAAGCTGGAGGAGATGACTCTCTTAATTAAGAAATCTCTCTCCTATTTTTGTGGCTCTCTCCCTGCACCACATATTTTGTAATATGGGTGCAGGGGAGCACTGAAGAAGGGCAGGGTAACTCTGCAGGTCAGGAAGCAGCTTAGGGACAGCATACCTGGCTTCCTTCTGATTCCCTCCCACCCTAAACTACCCAAGAACAAGCAGGATGGGATGTGAATGATGGAACACTCAGACCACCACTTGAGCAAGCTCTACTCACTTTTTCCTTTGAAAATCATTCATCACCACCCCTGCAGCCCTCCTTTTTGAGCCCTTGGATTTTTTCCTCAGACTTCTTGAACATTTTCTAATTGCTGAGGGAAATAAAAGCTAGTATTAATTCCATCATGACTCAAAGGAAGCAGGCGAATGCCTAACTGCGTGAACACGGTCTTGCTGCAAACAGGAGCAGCAGCCAGCCTGCCTGCCACGCCCTGCCCCACAGCCACCGAACAGCAGCTTCAGACACCCAAAAAGCATGCCAGGCACCAGCAGACAGGGATTTGTCAGTGAGAGGCACCCTGCACGTGAACATACAGCTGCTGTTAATCAAGCCATAGTCACAGTGGCTCGCACAAAGGTAGCGGCTCTGCTTTCTGAGTGATACCACATGGCCAGAACAGGAATGGGTACCCAAGCATACCTTACCAGATCACGTGGAAGCGGCTGCAAGAACAGGACAGGGGCTTTAAAGGGCTGTGGGGTCTCTTTGTCCCACAGTCTGCCAGGGGATAGCGGAATCACCTTAGAGTTAGCAAATGTTGGATGTCGGCGCCGGGAGTCATTGCATTCCAGCATACAGCCTCGGGTCCGGAGTCCGGACAAATTCCCTATGAGGGGATCAAATCTTTCTGCTCAGACCTGGCAGTCACAGAAAGGCTGCTGCAGAAAACAGAATAACTTGGCACAAAAAGAGGTAGTTAGCTAAAACAAGCACCAAAACATAAGAATTCAGATCCAGACCTGATCCCTCCTCAAAGGATTTTGAATACACAATTTCAGCCCATTTCACAGCAAACACAAAATGAGGCTTTCCTCACAGTCCCACTCAGTCTCTGAGCTTTCCCCCTTAAGTATAAGGGAGTCCTTATTCCTAAGGCCTAGCACCTTGCAATTGCCTGCACTTGGCTTAACATGTTACACAGATACCTTCTATAGAAAATGAGAATAAAAAAAAAAAGAGGGACTTAGCTCTACCTCAAATCCAGCTGGGGTTCCTCCAAGCCCAGCCTGGACAACACTGTGGTTGAGTTACGTAGTGAAGGAGGCCAATCAATGCAGATCTGCACGCACAGCCAGCAGATCTAGGTTTCTGGCCCAGTGGTGAAGCACCCAGATCACTTTCCAAGGCCCACAGCACTTTCTGCTCTTCATCTCCAGATCAAACTTGACCCAAAGCTGGAATTTTCAAAAGCATAACCCTAACTCTGATCTGAACCTTTATAATATTCCTACCCTACGTTCTCATTTTGAGACGTTTTCTAACCTTGTTCATCCAAGATCAGAACCTCAGGAAAAGTGGCCAGTTTTGCATGGCAAAGCAGCTCTTCTAACAGATAATGTATGTTCCTCGAACTGCCAGCTCCTAGTTTTAAGCCAGAAAAAAAGCCTCTATCATTCTCTCCAGAAAATAAAGTGAAAACATAGGGCTAATTGAATCAATAGATCTTATAATTAAATGCTGCCAAGTTAGCTGACATGATCAGACCACTGATTTTGTTTTGGTTTGTTGGCTTGTTGTCGCTGGTGGTGGTGGTGGGGTTTTTTATGTTGTTTATCCAGAGGTTGCATATACTTTAAATACAGTTAATTTTGAAAACAGCTATTGAAACTTAATTTAAATCTTCCTCAGGGCACAAAATGACAAGTTTCACAAGCAGAAAGTAAGTTCTCATAGACTCAACTCACTGGAAGCTACTGCAATCTAACTGCATTACGGCTAGTAGAAGTACTAACAGAAAACCCTTTCTACTTCTTGCCAACCATGAGACCAACATGAGACAAGAAATATTCCTCAGATCCCCATACCTCTGAGTGCCAACTGTAAATGAATCAGCAGAAATTGCCAGAGGGGCTGAATTCTACCTACAAGTTCATAACTTAAGTATTCACAGGTATAAACTGATTATTATGCTGAAGGGGAAAAGCATCCCAGATTTTCAATGATGAGAAAACAGAGCTGAAAGTGGCATTGTCTTTTTTCAGATAGTGAGAGTCAGGTGCAGATTCAATGAATTCAACATAGTTACATTGATTTTTTCCACTTAACACTCTTGCCTGGAATAGGGTCATTGTCTCCTTTGTACTATATGAGCATACAGACAGACATATATATCTTATCCAGAAGATGGACACGACATGCTAAAATAAACAACTACTTATTACACCGCAGAAAGATAGAAAAAGACGATGTTTAAAAAATGCTAAAAGAGAAACAGTATATAGTAACATTGGTCAAGACTATCAACCAGCACTAACCTGTCTCACGGATTACAGGAAACAAAGAGACTCAATTAATCTTTATATTACTGAGGTTGCCCAAGTCCCACCTTTCCACTGTAATTCCTTTCAAACTGGCACCCTAACAGAGATGCAAGATACCGAGTACAAACACTAACACTCTGAAACTGTTGTCTCCTCATCATTTTGAATGATTGTGACAGCCCCTCCCCCCCCCTCCACCTAAGACAAAAGAACAAAGATCAGTTTCATTTGTGAGACTGCTGGAGGGAAAAACAGCAGTGAGTTTAAAACCATAAGGAGCAACAGCATTAGCTCATCTTTTCTCCTTAATACAGCAGCAAACAATTAGTGTTAAAGTAAAATGGGTCAATCAAGACCTCAAATCTTCTTAACAGCTAGCACAGTCAACCCATGTGGCCAGAGCAATCCAAATTAACCCCACAGATACCATCAGTCCTTTCCTCCAATACCTAGAAAGCAATTACAAATGTCACATTGAATCTCCTTCTAAAACACCCTCCTATAGTTTAGTAGCATAACCTGTGATTAAACCTACCCATGAAATAAAAGCTTTTTCCTCTTTTGAGGCGGACAGCTTAAGAAAACACCTCTGTTTCCAGTACCAATCCTCTAAATCAGCTCCACCCTGTGGAAATCGGTCTCATGCTGTTTTCTCTTATTAGCTCAGATGCACTACGGAACTGCAGCCAATAAGCACACCTGTACATGAAGCAAAAGAACAGAAGAAAAAGCACCAGCCCTAAACATGTCAAGACCCACCCCTGCTCTCCCTTAGTGTGTACATGCATGTTTGGGGAGGGATAAGCAATGTAGTGACTCCACGGAATGTTGTTGGCTTTCCGCCACTGATCCCACATACCCTGAATTTACACTCCTTCCTTTTTCAGCTAAAACATTCCCTTTTCAGTTAAAAACGTTTAACTTCTAAGCATGCTCACTTTCAAGGGCAATTGAGCATATGTTTAAACAACTCAATAAATCCAGGTGGACCAAAACAAGCATCTTTGAGTCTTAGGGAACAATTCCACATATCAGCACATGCATAGACTTATTTCTTCCATCAAGTACACATACGGACTTTAAGGTAGCACGCAAACAAAATATCCAGACCATCAGATAATTCAGTTTAGAAGGAACCTTGGGAAGACACCTAGTCCTAGGACCCCAGGATATTAGACCTTTTCAAATTTCTGGCTATTACTCATTCACACACGTTAACTGCCACACTCCCAGATTTCTTTCTAGGTAAGGCTCCAATTCAGAAACAAATGTACTTCGGGCAGGAGTACCTCTTTGGGGACCCCCAATAAAGCCAAGGGGTGGTTTTTACCTTTTGCTGTGAGCCGGAGGTTATACCAGATCAGTTCTCAGCACTGCCTGTGCCATAGGCAAAAGATATGAAAGGCCTTTGGACTGACCCACCATTTATAGAGAAGCACTACCATCAGAGGGTGGTCGTGTCCCCCCCTCTTTCTTAAAGCAAATTATCATTTGTCCCATCACAGCAGATCATATTTCAGATCCCACAGATGCTGCAGCTGCATTACAAGTTCTGTCAGTACCTTGCAACTTTGTAGAGCTTGTAGTAATAAAGAGGTACCTTTCTGAAAGCCATCATCATAAAGTCCTCACAACCTAAATTCTTTTTGACTTCTCCCTTTTCTCACCCTTTTAAGAAAACAAACCTGTCTCAAACACATATGTATGTCATGCCACATTTGGGGGTGACAGCTGAAATAGTCCAGCGGAGTCTGCAATGGGCTTCACCCACCCACTTCTGTGTTTAGATATTCCTAGCAATTTCCACGGCTCAGACGACTAAGTAAGCACAGGGCCAGAGCTAAAGGGGCCTGAACCCACTCTGGTGTCAGTACACATAGCAAATGTTTCCTTGCATGAATTGAGGAACATGGTTTAGCAAATGGTAACTCATAGGAAAAGCAGCATGACACAGGCTGGAAGGAAAGGGATGCTTCTGGAAAAACATCTAGCAAAAAAGGAATTCTTAACCCACAGACCGCAGCAATTTATCTAGGGACTGCTATGATCAGATCACTCATGCCCAGGCACAGCACCTCAGGAGTCATCCTTAAATGATGACTTTTCTTTATTGTCAGAACATATTTAAAGAGCACAGCTAACTGGGTACTGACATACCGTAACAATTACATCAGATCTCTAAATCAAGGGCGCAAATGCCGCTTTATGTAAGAAACTGCATTATAAGCACAATGAACTGCCCTCCATGCTCAAAGTGTGCTAAAATTCTCCACAGAAGAACAGCAACTTTTTATTCTCAGGATGACAGCTCTTTGGCTTCTCTCAAACACCCACAGGCAATGTGCAATATGGGTGCAACAAATTGTAAAGTTCTATTAACCAAATCCTGTCCCTTGGGTAAAAGATGAGAAGAACTGATAGAACTTATGCCACTGCACCTCACTGCTGAAATCACCCCTCTCCCCAGGGGCCTGCTGCACCAGGGCTCACCTGCATGCTTCATTTCCACACTGAATGGTCTCATTGGCCATTTGGGTTATTTTCCAGACTGTTAGTTTAGCTCACCTGTAAATGCCTGAGCTCCAGGAGACTGGTACCACATTAAGACTGGGGTCCTGCCCACTGCTGAGTGCATCATCAGTGTTTTGCAAATGGGTGAAATGGAATACGCAGTGAAGAATTCAGTGTTTCCTAGACTTGTGGGCTACAAGGGTGAGTCTGAGCACCATTTTACGTATCACACTTTCAGGCATTAGTAGCAGAAATACACACCCATCCGCGAACTTAACCGGGCAGTCTCTGTGCTAACTGGCAAGAGTTTTTAGCACACATAGGGAAGGTGCCCACTCTCTCATTGCTGGTGAATCACTTCTTAGTGATCTATGAAGTAATGGCAGAGGTAACTTCACTAGGTAATGCTCTCTCAGCACATTCTCTCTCTCTCTTCCCAGCAAAGGCTGAGATGCTGTGATCACGTCATCTAGTTGGGAGGAAAGCAAGAGAATCTATAGAAAATAAATACATCCTGCAGCCAAGCCTCTTCTTGGGTGCTTTGGCTATGAAATCTGCAGTCTAGACATCCCTGCAAGTCTAAACCAGCACAGGTGAAAAGAAACAGATTCTTTCACAGGGAGAAAACAAAGGTTTGGGGAAGAAACAGAACAGAAAGGGTATGTGCTTCAATCTTGCAAGGAAGAACCCTCCTGAAAACAAAAGGGACAGGCTTCCTGAACCCCAAGCAGCGCAAATGCTAGACCACAAATGATTTTTCTGAGAAAGGATGGAGAAAGATTTATTGACACAACCACAAAGACATGCCAAATTATGACAAGAGATGCTAGAGACCTAGAATAAGTAAGAGTTACAAAATACATACATATACATCCATTCTACAGTATGATTTTATGTTAACGACCACTTATACGTGAAAGCCTACTACTTTATATCAGGAAGAAGCCTACATGAAAATCCACCAGCAAATCGGGTAATATCTTTATTTAGAGGAAAACTGAAAGTTCCTGCTTCGCATGGGGAAATAAATGATGTCGGTATCTTACCTACAGAAAGCAACTCTCCCAGCATGCGGCACACCCCCTTCTTTCCCAAAGGTGTTTCATAAAGCACATCTTATTCAAATGGCAGGTCATAATTAGCATCTCAAACATATACGCAACAAATTGAGGCAAGCAGTCTTTATTTGGTAGATAATATTCGGCGCAACATTACAGCACCGCAGAGCTGCATACGCTCATGGCTTGTACCTGCAGCAGTTCAAGCGAGGCACATTTTGCATAATTTTCCCTTACATAAAAAGGCTTTGTTCTCCACCGCCTCACTGCGGTTACCAGCCTCCCCGGGCACAGTTGTTTCCTCTCCGCGGCTGATCCATTCAATACAGGGAATATTTTTTTTTCTTGTCTCCCCGATGCAAATTAAAAGCGCTTACAACCATCGCACCCCCCCTTGTCTCACACAATGTTCTTTGTTCAGCCTTACAGATCCCTTTTAGAGGAGCTTAGGGTGGAGGCAGGAGAGGGCAGAAGGTTACATCCTTTCAAGGGTTTTACAGGCTAGAGATGCTCAAGACCCTTAAAGGCAGTTGGCAAAAGTCTCCTGCCCCTATGAAGATAACGCAGGTGTTATCGGGGAGCCGCCCCCTCCCCTTACCTCCGGGAGGTCCGCAGGGGCGACCGGCGGCAAACT
>KL272496.1:8091-18521 GCA_000699545.1 Podiceps cristatus
ATTACCTTTATGAAATTGTCATGGTATTTTCATGCAATGGTCTTCCAAAAGTAAAAAAAAAAAAAAAAAGAAACCTAAGTCTTTGAAATTGGATAATACACTAAGTTATGCTGCTGACAATTCCTCAGCAAACCATGGAAAAAATGGTATTTTTACTTATTTTATGAAGACATATAGCTCTGGAATATGTGACATTAGAAAGTTGCTGTTCTACCCAAAAGCAAACAACTGCCTTGCAAATGTGTAAATATCTAAGAGCTAAGGAAATATTGAAATATTTGCAATGAATCTTCAGCTTTTATCGGTCATTTTTAGTCCAGAAGCTATGAACTAGTGAAGGTGACATGGCCACTGTGCTTTTCCCATATTATTAGAAAGCTAATTTCTAAGGAAAAAAAAACAAAATTTTCATGGAAAGAGTTCATCTGAAATTAAGAAGCCATTGCAGAAATAGTGAAGGAGTCAAAAATATATAAGAAGTCAGAGAAACCTGTAGACAATTAATGTAACAGTCATACCAGCATTAATATTTGCTACATAGCTCTAGGTATACGTACATAACCCGAGGTGTTTATTGCAAGTCATATTTGCAGAAAGGGAAGAGAATGAGAATGGATACCTGATCAAAAGATTTGAGGGCTGATGGAAAAGAAAAAAGTGTAACTGGCCAACCAACATAACAACCATCCGTCCCAAATGACAGAAAGAATGAAACAGAACAAGAACTTTCCACAGACTGTGCAAGGATTTATTTTGGACCTGACTTTTTAAATCACTCGCTTAAGTTTAGCTTCCATCTTCATATATTGCCGATTTAAATTCATCTAGCAGCTTTTGAAAGTCCGGTCTTTCAGCTGTCACTTACTCAGTGTAGTGTGGCCACTTCCACAGAAGATGGCTTCTATGAAAAGTTAATTAGTTAATCTCCCACTGACAGAAAAATGTAGCGGCTGGAATGGTTGCTCATGAGTTAGAAAGACCAGGCACTGCTATCATAGGCAGCTGTCTTTTACAGACTCTCCACCAAGTTTAATTTTTCTGTTCATGCATGAAAGATTACTAGGGAAGTCAATAGAAATTTTCATCATATTAATCACTGAACAATCAGCCCAGAGTAGCCACAAGATGTCATTGTGAGCCTACTAAGATAACCGCTGCTAGGATTGTAAAAATAAAAATAAATAACATAAATTAGAAAACACAGCTAATTTTCTATGACATAAATAAAAAGTCAAAGAACTATTTTATCATATATTAAAAAAAAATAAAATATATCCCATAGTTTTTATCTAGCTACTTCAGAATACAGAAAATTTAAGTACACATGTTCTTTAGATCAGCACCTCAATGCTGCCAGCCTTCTGGAAGGCATTCATTGCTGGGGTAAAAAGTATTTCAGCTGAGATTAAATTTATGCTCATAGGAGGTAAACCAAACAAATAAATGAAACACAAGGAAAAAAGAATATCAAAGAAAATCTATGAATGCTTAGGAGTTTGAAAACACTATTTTCATACAGTCTTGAATTTTAATTATTCCTTCTGGAAGGATTCCTACACATAGAAAATTAAGATACATTTTATATTGTACACAGTTCTTGAAAGCAGCAATTTGCATTCCTCATGAGTTCCTTACGAAAATGAGAATGTGATAAAGACAAATTTTTATGACCAGTTTTATGATTTTCTCCCCAAATATAAACATTAAGAAATATAAGAAAGCAATACAATAAGAAATATAACAGAGATTGCTTTTGGTACAATAAGACAAAATATTCAGACCTTATTGCTTTTAGTTGACCTCCCAAGATCAATTTAATTATGAGCCAAAGGACTTGCAGAGAAGCTTAAACTCTTTGATGGATATTGAATAGATAATAATATAATGTAGGTGCTATGATATTTAAATTTAACATTTCGATATCTCACCAGTTAGAAAAATTCCAAGAACCCCATACAGTGATTGGGAGGGTTAGGTATGTAGGGACTGAGGGATTCACACTAAATGATGAATCACTGAAACACATATAAAATGCCAATAAGGAAGTTTGACTTAATCCTGCACCTTGCAGGGCATGAAGTGCCCAATTCTATGACTCGGAAAGGTACCTTCACTCTTCCCAAGCTCACAGTTAGCTATTAGGGGGAGTTAGTATTCTCCACAGTATTATAATGAAGTTTACTATTGAGAAATGCAATGTAATTAATGCTGGAGAAAAAAACAAACCAACCCAAAACCTCCCTCAGGGTCTACCTTTAGTACATTTATTTAGCAAAAGGAATCTTGGCAACACATTGACCTATAGTGATCTGTGCTCAAAATCCGCAACTGGGATGCATAGGAGAACAGACAGTTGCAGTATTGCTCTTCTGAGATTTTTGATTCTAGGAATATCATGACATTTCAGAATCTCCTATGCAGAAACAAAAAATACAACCTCTTTTATTCAAAAATGAATGTACTGTAAGGTTGTATTCTTGTTTTGGTATCCCAGACATTTCTGATCCAATTACAGTACATGACCTGTATGGATTTGGTGTTTTCTTTAAGTTAGCCCATGTTCCCTTAATGAATGACCTGGGCTTCCATTACATCTTAAAGATATTTGCAGTAATTGAATAATCCTCAAATTTTGTGATCTGACTCCCAGAACAATAATTAGAAAAAAAAATGTGTTTTGTTTTGGTTTTTTTTTTTTTTCTGATTAAGTAATTATACATTTATTCAACAACTCTTACACATTTTATGAACTCTGAACTTCAAATAGAATTAGTGTGGCTACGTGAAAAAGAAATATTACAGTAATGCAAGCAACAGTAACAGTTACTTGCAGTAACACAATTCCCTTGGCACTGATAGGATTAAGATACTTATTGTTGTTCCTTCCCATACATAGAAATGCTATGCAGAGAGTGACAAATGGTTTTAGCATTATGATATGGAATATCTCTGCTTTCACTATAAGTTCTTTTATGCTTTTTGGAGAAATCTTTTGCAAGAGCTAATGATTCTCATGTATGACAAGTCTCAGTTTTCTTAATTTATAGTAATCTCTCAAAACGGAAAAAAAAAAATAAAAGAATATGGATCAAATCTATAGTCATGGGGCAATTAAAGTTTTACAGTTAGAATGCAAAATACATATATATTTTTACAGTGATGTGTGGAACAGAAAGTAGCCATTGGATACTTCTATTAAATTTTGCCTAGATGTCTTTCAGGCTCTAGAGGAAAAAATAAATTCTTGTTTACTTTATTTTTTTATTTTATTGCTATGCTTACGTCTAGATTTATCAACACAAAGTTTGCACTGCAATGGCAGCACAGCTGGGGTCTTCCAGCCAGATTCTTGTTACGATTTGGGCTAGATGATAAGGATTTGTAAACCTATGCAGGTTCTGATTGTATTAGATAGAAGAATAATGAAGTCATCAGCAGACAGTAGTGATTTTATGGAAAGCCACTCAGTAAAAATACCTGAGAAAACTGTAGGGGAAGGAAAGTTCAAATAACAGCCTCAAAGGGTCTATTGTTGTGGTAGGGACTCCTGTTGCTAAGATGATGAGATGTGGGATGGTGGCAGATGCTGATGTCGTGCCAGTTGAGATGTTGAAAGCAGCGGTGTTGAGAGGATTGTTGTAATGACAGACTGTCTCAGCATAATCCTCTCCACTAGAAAAACATGCAGTGAATGAAAAAGGCAGATAGTGTCTTTGAACTATCTTTCAACATGAAGACAATATGTATACTGATTGCTTAGTATGTATATTCACATGACGGAATGAGGAAAGGAAATTACCAGAAAAAGGCTTTCTGAGGACCTGAACCACTGGTAAAGCAAGTAAAGCAAGTAACAGAGATGGGTTTTGTCTGTTTGATTAGGTGATGGTAAGTGAAAATATGTGCATCAGGTCACTTGAAAATCAATATTGGAAGAAATAGAACAAGAATTTTATGTGGGAAAAATATGTCAAGTGATTATGACTGGTCATCCATCACATAGGGATAGGAATACGAATTGTTGAGTAGGTTTGATAATGACTTTCTGACACCAAAATGATAATACTCCTTTGAATGCTGAATAAGGTAAGATTTGGTAGGCCATGCAGTAAATCATGTTTCAGGTTATTCCCATTGTGGGAAAGATGGAAGATTTTGGCTGAGATGCCTGGATTACGATGGGACATGAGATACATTAGTTGGGCACGGTCTTCGTGAAATAATAAATAAAAACAAGAAAGGGAAAGCAAGAGGGTAGAAGAACATTAGCCTGTCATCACATGACCATGCTTATGCTAATACATGCTGACATCTAAATTATCATGGTTTGTTTTTCTCTGTTATCTTTTAAGTAATTTGTATTACATTTACCTGAAACAAATTCAACCCACTATGTTTCCTCTTCTTTGCTTTTGTGCAGGTGTTTTTTACTTCCTGTCCTCAAAGTATGAGCTAATAGCTTTATTTGAAAAATATATCTGTAGTGATACAGTTCTATGCATATGCATTACGTATCCAAATAATGAAATAATTATTGTCAGTATTTTAACACGTGTGGCACTCTCCATTTTGCTTCAACTGTTTTCAGCTAGGGGTACAGAGCAGTATGAAGTCCCTAGGTTTTTTTCTATATGATTTAAAAAATATAAAATTAAGTCAGGTAAAATTTGATTCAAAAGAATTGAGTCAGGGATCAAACAGGATTTTTCACCTCAGAGGCACTTTTAAAGATTGATCAACTTGTGTCCTGGCTACTTGCCTTGCTTTGTTTCTTTTGGTTTCCCTCCTGTATTAAATCAATCACTCTCAGCCTTTCTCAGGTTTATGTGCATTTGTAATAGGAATAATGATTGACTCAAACCAAAATTTTCAGCCTGGTAGCTTTATTTAAAAATATTAAAGCAATACGAGGTTTCCCCTGTGGAAAGATCTTTCCAGAGGAAACCCCATTGCTTACAAATGAAACCTCGTCACTCTTCTTTGTACTTTCTTTCAAAGTCACAGCATCTTCCTGAACACTCTCCTCTGGGAGAGAACGTCAGGGACAGCCTCTTTCTGTGATCCATTGAGCAAATTTGATCTGCACTATTCATATAACATTGATATGTTTATGTAAAGAGCAGTGACACCCGTGTTAATTCCTTCCATGTGGAGTGGAAACGCCATACTTAAAACAACCATGGAAAAGATGGATATGGAATGAATAATGTAGCATCTAAGAAAGGAATTTTTCTCTAATTGATCCATTGCAGCAGCAACAGAAAACAGCAATAGCAATAACGTAAAATACTATATTTATTATTTGAGATTTACGTAACATCGAAAAATGTGTAACTGACATAGGGCAGGTGATTCTGCCCCTCTGCTTTGCTCTGGTGAGACCCCACCTGCAGTGCTGCCTCCTGCTCTGGGGCCTCAGCACAAGAAGGACACGGAGCTGTTGGAGCGGGGCCAGAGGAGGCTACAAGGATGACCCGAGGGCTGGAGCAGCTCTGCTGTGAGGACAGGCTGAGAGAGTTGGGCTTGTTCAGCCTGGAGAAGAGAAGGCTGCGGGGAGATCTTAGTAAAGCTTACAAGAAAGATAGAGACAAACTTTTAGCAGGGCCTGCTGTGATAGGGCAAGGGGTAATGGTTTGAAGCCAAAAGAGGGTAGATTTAGACCAGATCTAAGGAAGTAATTTTTTACGGTGATGGAGCACTGGCACAGGTTGGCCAGAGAGGTGGCAGAAGCCCCATCCCTGGCAACATTTAAGGTCAGGCTGGACGGGGCTAGGAGCAACCTGATCTAGTTGAAGAGGTCCCTGCTCACTGCAGGGGGGTTGGACTGTGTGACCTTTAAAGGTCCCTTCCGACCCAAACTATTCGATGATTGTATGACATACACAAGGGCTATTTGTACCATCAAATATCCTAAAAGGCAACAATTTCATTTTTCCTTGATTCCATGGTAGAATTTTAGTTTCTTATATTTCATTTGGTGAAGAGTTTGGACTGAGCAGCAGGATGGTGAAAGGGAGAAATTACTGGAATAAGGAAGGAAGGGAGGGCAATCAGTAATGTAAGGATAGAGAATTTTTGTTGGAAATACACTAGTTAAGGTTAAATAATTGCTTGTGGAAGCGGTCATTCTCCCTCCTTAACCCATTCTAGAAACACTTAAAGCTCATTTTTACCATTCCAGTGTTTTACTCTTGACTACACTGTCTAGCTCAGTTAGATAAGCTAGCGGTACTAATAGAATTATTATGCTAATCCCTGGTGACATTCAGTATACATGACTGTCTGTATGTTTAATGTGAAAATTTATCCTCTGCAAAATATGAATACTAAAATATTTGTCTGAGTTCAAGACCTTACCTTCCAGTCCCATACTCAAAGCTGTACATAATCCTTCATCTCTCTGAAGAAAATACAGGTAAAATGAAAGTCTTATATTCTTATTTTACATCGTGATCCTAGTTAGAATCTGAATTCTTTAAATTAAAAAATAAAAAAGTTTACTGTAGTACCATTTTGAACTTCTCCCACATGTTCTTACTTGTATAAAGATTTAGGACATTATTTGCCATGCCAAATGATGAAATGCCATTGGTCAGCATTACACCAAAATGAATGTGGTTAATGAAAAATATCACCTTGGTATTTTCATACATAATTGAAGAAAATTAAATGAAATGTATAGAATTCATATGAGAGTTGTCTACCTCATAGTTCTAGGAGATTAATTGATCAATAAAAATTAAAGATGTTTTGTAAGAATTATGGTAGTAAGAAGTATGGTAGCATTCAGTAAAATTTAATCCTTTTAATTCTGTAATATGAATTTAAGTTTATGATATAATAGATTTTTAGGTATATATTAATAGTGATGGGATGTTTTTTACATAAGTATTATAAAGATCCTGGGTATGGCCTACTTAGATTAGTAAGAAAGCATGAAAATATTTATTTTTGTCGGAACTATTGTGTGGTCTAAAAGATTTGCAATTTATTTACTCTAGATTCAGAAATTATGAATGGAGGTAATTTAGACCCATGGTTCCTCCTCTGCTTTTTTCAGATTTGCTTCATGCTAGATATAGCAATTTGTATGTTCACTGTTTTATTTTCTTTAGGTATTTTGTCATCACCCCATGCTTGAGTTCAAAATTGGGAAAAAAAGAAACAACACAATCATCACTTGTTCTTTTGGGAGGAGGGATAATCCTATATTATCTTCTACTTCTTAATGCATAACTGCCTTCTTGCACCTTTTCCCCCCTCTGATTTTCTTTGTATTTTTATGGTTATGGAACTCTACAATTTGTAGGATATCACTTACTTTGTCTTTAAACCATTCAGATGGCCTCTTAGATAAATTTTTCTTTTCTTTTTTAAAGTTTTTATTCACTCAGAGACCAAAAAGAAGAAATAAGTATTACAAATAGAGATAAAAATACAAAGGATAGCATTAAAAGAAGGCATATTGTGAAAATCTACATCTCGTAACTTAAGCAAAACCTAGTCCCCTCTAAAAAGGAACTTTGTCATTCGGGACACCTGTGGTAGCATATTTGGTTTAAAAAATGGCAGGAAGAATGCACAGTACTCCAACAGCAGTTAATGTAGCAAGGATAGTCATTTGAAAGGTGCAAATCAGCAGAGTTTGGGCTTTAACCCATGAGGTTCTTCCTAATTCTTTCCTGAAGTTCTACACTTAAAAAGAGCTGAATTGAGAGTAGTCAGAAAACACACAGTGACAGGAAAAGTGAGAGAAGAAATGAAGAACAAAAGCAGTAACTGAGCTGATATCAGGTGACTGACATGAAATAAAAATCAGCAACTAAAAAAAACCCTGTGATTAAAAAAAAAAAAAAAAAAGGTGTCCAGAGTTCCCCGCTGTGATGAGGGTTTCACTGGTGTTTGAATATGTACGTAGTAAATGACAGCCCTGGTGTTCTTAGTTATGTGCTATGCAGAAATGACATGCAAAAGCAGTGGGTGGAGGGAGAAAAACAGGAAATGGAAGGTCAATGGCCCAGTCATGGATGGGATGAAGGTCTGTGCTTCCGTGCAGTGGCCTGTCTGCTGAACTACATGGTTTGCCAAGCCTTAAATTACATTGGTTAGAAGAAATATGTAGAGGATAGAGAGAAAAGAGAAGACTGAAGGAAGCTACCTGAATTATTTTATTAGTTCACCGTCTACACCATTTTCAGTACAGCTTGTCAAGTGGGCATCATCTGATGCATATGAAAGAAGGATTGATTGGTTTTCCCCATAAAGTGTATCGGCTGGTAGGAAACAGTGAGGGAAGTGCAAAGTAATAGTCTTAATGAGTACATAAAGCTATTAAGGTACGTGTAAAACAGACTTCAGGAAAAAATGAACTCTAGGAGACAAGCAGGGGAAAGTGTCAATAAAATATTCAATTTAGACTTCCACTGCATATGGGTATATACATGTATACACCACCATCAAAAAAAACCTGAGGAAACTATCCCACACAAAGAGATCTACAAGCATTTGATAAATAAAAGCAAGGGTGTTTTATTCAGCACTTATAAAGTAAAGAGGACATATTTCCTTCAGCATTGCGATATCTGAATTAGCCAGAGATATTGCATTATACATGGAGATTAGACCAGAACTGAATTCGTCAGAAATGAAGAAAGTCCTAGGATTTTAAGTAGTTCTGTGATACTGCAGCCTATGTGGCTGCTGTGAAGATTTGCTGTCCTTAATGAATAATGCATACAGTATGATTTCTTTCAAGGGAATAATAGGCTATCTAATGAAAACTTTGAAGGAGGTTACAATTTACCTGCCTGAAGTGAACCCAAAAGAAAAAAATGCAAAATACCTTATTATCAAACAATATAGTATCAACCTTAGCAAAAGGAAAACGCAGCTTATTCGTTCTCTTATTTTCTGGTTATTCTATCATTTATTTTCTGTCTGAAGATGCTGCCTTAAAAAAAAAAAAAAAAAAACAACACATTTCCCATGTTTAAAAAAGCAGTTCGCACCTCACTAGATCAATATATTTTTTTCTTTCTATATTGAAGTAAAAAGATGAATGAAAAGATGTCATAATATGCCACTAAAAGCTAATTTCAGTATGCTACCCACCAGCAATACAAGGACACGGAATATTTACTTTGTGCCTTTTTTTTCTTTCTATTTTTTCTTCATTAGCTTTCAAATCAGAGGAGGCTTTGCTTGAGTGTATCTATTGTTGCATATTACATTTGACACTTGTAATTTTGTCTGGAATGCATGGATGGCATGCATTCCTGGCAAAATTACAAAGTGTCAGGGAAGTAAAATTAAGAAGAATCAATATGTCTGTTGAGTTTAATGTGAACACATTTATCCATCTGCAAAGAGCTGAAGGCTATTCAGTGACTTCATTGCATCTGTGTGTCATATAGCAGTAGAGAAGGGAATGCAATCTATAACATCAATTATTCTGTAAAGATTCCTGAAAATATTAGCATAATTACTGAATTGTCTAGAAGGCTGAAAGACTGTCAACTTGTGTGGGATCGGCGCAAATGCTGATTCTGAGTGAATTAGCAGAACTGGATGTCAGGTGCTTTAATATAATAAAATTACGACTCATTTTGGTTTTGTAACTAACAAGGTAAGAAGCAAGCATGCAGTGACTTGAAATGACATCAGAAATCTATGCCAAATGAATGATAAAACAACTGCTAAATTCTCAAAAGCCATACTTTATGTCCTCTTTTTCTGGCTGTAAGTGTACCCCCTTGCATGGTCTGATTCTGCTACCAGTTATACCAATGCACAGCAGAAATAAATACACTGAAATTGCTAGGGATGAGCTCAGACGCATATTATTTAAATGAAGAGACAGAAAAACATCCAGATTATTTCATTTAGAAGCACTCTTTCAACTCCAAAGGGCTCAAAAGAAATCACCGCTTTGCTACCCAGGCTCTACACTCTGCACATTTTAAAATTTTGCTTTGTACTGCAATTGATCTGAAGATATTTGGTGACTGTTTGGTTTGCCAATGCACAGAATCCTCTGCCCACACTAATGGGTTTGCTAAAGTGCATGGGAAAGAGCCCAGCTCTTATACAACTTCAACTGCTTTTGGCAGCTCTAGAGTCATGTAACGTCTGGGGTTATGCTAAACATTATTGCACAACCTTGGGTCCAGGAAGTTGCGAAGTTTCTTACTTTACAAGGAAGCATTTCCTGGTTCATCATTTCTATGTGAAATTTAGTTAAGTTAGCTGTGCACAAATCAACCTTACCATCCTTCCTTAATTGCATTTATTTAAGTACAGAAAAATAACAGTAAATGGTCAGATTCCATTTTTCCAAATGGTCATTAAAAAAAACCCCACTATCCTTAATGCAACTCAGCCGTTTCTTTCAAGATTGGTAGACATTGGTAGACAAAGGGAAGGTGACCGAT
>JMFS01070674.1:0-16835 GCA_000699545.1 Podiceps cristatus
GCCCCTTTGTCCCCTCTGCTGGCCCTTGGCCTCCTCAGGTGGCGCTGGGGCCTCCTGCCGCGTCCCAGCCTGGCCTCCGCTGTGCTGAGGAATCGCTGATTCCCCGCAGCACCCACAGCTCTCCTGCGTGGGGATAATGTACAGGCGATGCTTTTTATTTAGAACGTATTCCCATTAGCGTGTGGGATCCTAATCCGTGCATACAGTCCATGGATGTATTGCCTTGATGTAGCTAAGCAGTGCGCGCCTGCCTTCACCTGCATGTCAGGGCACCGGGATAGCCTCCAAGATGTTCTTTCTGTGCCTCTTTGCCTTCTAGCATGGCACCTGTGAATGGTGTATATTCTTGTGGATAGTTACAGATAGTTTAGTACATCCTTATTTGTGTATAGCCCTTTTGGGGTTATTAATTAGTAAATAGTTGCACCTTTAATTTGCATGCATTTCTCTGTGGATATCTCTAGAAAAAGTAAGTTATTTTGATCCACGTGGCTTTTATTTTTGTAAAATGAAAGAGTAGGAGGAACACTCGGTTAATGTGTTTCTTAAATTGTGGTTTATTTCTATTTCAGTCTTCAGATGCCACAGCTTCTCTTAGAACTTTTTTCTTTGTCTGTATCCTTCAGGTTTTAGATGCAACCTTAAACAAAAAAAGTCCCGTGTGTTTGTCCATTGGCCATTGTTGAACAGATTCAACAAGTGGACTTTGTCTTTCTGCAGTCTAGCATGTGTACGCTGCAGTGGCTGTGCTGACAGGTGTCCAGAGCCTTTCGCACTAATCCTGTGGCAGAGAAACACCATGGAAGTGCACATCAGGGAGGAGATGCTTGATCCATCTCTTAAGCTTCAAAATCCTTTTGTAGGAGGAGGATGGGGAAAGAGGAGAGGGTAGGTGAGAACACCCACTGAGATGAATGAGCACCTCGTACCTCTCTGAGCTATTGTTCTAGACTACAGCGAGGTCTGTTCCCTGTTCCCTGGGGAGAAGAGCGGGTGGGCGAGAACACCCGTGGAGATGAATAAGCATCTCCACCTCCTCAGAGCCGTTGTTGTAGGCTATGGCGAGGTCTGCTCCTGTTTACCTGGGAATAGCTCCTTGAGGTGAATGGGCAATTTCACAAACACTAATAATCCGTTCTTTATAAAGATCTACCTCTACCTGCTCTGTCATTCATATGCATATTTGGATTGCCTTGAAGTTTGGTAATTACAGAACCACAGAATAATCAGGGTGCAGTTTCACAACCTACTCTTTTAAGCCAGTCTGTCTGGCCCGATGGCTGCCTTGATTCTGCGCTGCCCCATCCCAGCTGTGGGGGCTTTTCCCCAACCTCCATTCCCTGTGCTGCATTTGGGACTTGTCATATCCTTCATTTTGGCCTCCTAAGTCCATGAAGTTGTCAAAACGTATTCTTTTTTGGAGGTCTGGTTAGTTTTTTAAGTAACTAGGACCAGGGGGGAGTGGGTCAGTGGCAGCCAGTGGGCAATGCAGCTTGGGCTGACCTGGGACCTCAGCGCTGTCTCCACACTGTGGAAATGGTTGTTTCTGTTCCTCTTGCCTCAGTGCCAGCTGACTGTTGCTTTGTTGCTTTTGATTTCTAGTTCGATTAGTTTTCACCTGGGTCAGATCGCTGGTGTTGGTTTGTCCTGCTCTTGCACAATAGTTAGTGTTGGCACAAGGAGCGGGAATGTGGGAAAAGAGGAAAGGGCAAGATTGTCCTGTTCAGAAAAAATGTGGATTCAGAGTGGTTTCTATTGATTATGAAACCAAACTGTCGATTGTGTCAGTGTAACTGGAGGTGCACTGTTAATTAGCTCACTAACGTGATCTTCCTTTATTTTTGTGAAGTTGTCTTAACCCTTTCAGGTGTTCTGTTTCTCATCATCACGTGGTTATATGATGTTAATTTTGGGATGGGAAGAAGTCAGCTGACATTCTTGCTGATGTTAGCATCTAGTGAAACTCTGCCCTTAGATATGACTGACTTGTTAAGGTTAGAGAGCCTAACAATTACTTGTTTGCCTGTTTTTGCAATCAAATCACGAATGATCCCTAAAAGTTCACAGTTTACTTGACGCTTAGCCTAGCTGGTGCCTGACAGTATCTAATCTTTGAGAGCAGCGCTGGTCTCTGATACAAAGCTGGTGCTTAGGCTTTGGACAGCACTGTTTCTCCAAGGGCATTTGGTTCAAAAGACTCGAACTCCCAGAGGCACAGAGATGCACCCAGGTTGCAGCTGTCTGGTCCAGAGGAGGAGTCGCGGCCCCCTTGCAAGGGAAGCCTCCCCCTCTGCTTGGCACATCTGGGGAAGAGGGCGGGTCTATCTGCGCCAAATAAGTCTTCCCTTAACTTCCATCATGTAAGAAAATGGTCCTGGGTCACCAGGGGAAGGACTGCACTTGTAAGTTCTTGCATTGCTTGGGCAACTCTTAAATTTCTCGGTCTTCTTGCACTAAAAATAACTGAGAAAGAAACTGTTTTCAAAATTATGTTCTCTCTTCAATTTGCAGTCTTATGTTGTCGTGTAGTAGCTCTAGTGAGTCACTGCTATAAAGAAATTGCTTCTTATGTTTTTAATATATTTTACCTAGTGTCAAATTATGAGAAAAATCATTATGCAATCAGCTGCAGAAAGTGCTTCATAAGCACAGTTTGAATAAACTGGTTATCTAGCTTCAGAAGTAGATTAGATTTCAAATGTAGGTTCAGGTGTTACAGTGTATGCTGTGCCCCTGATAGGATTTCATACTTACTATTCTGAAAATATTTACATTTATGGGAATACTCAAGGTAAGGTGCAACATTGTGAAAACAAGCAGTTACAGGTTTTTAAAAATTGGGTAAGACCCTACTTTAGCAAGAGTTAACATGTTGAAAAGGAGTTGACAGTAAAAGGGACATTTAAAAAACCATTTAAATTGTTATAATTCGTTCTTTTAACTGGGTGATAAAAGTATTTCTCACACCCGCTATCCTAAGAGGGAAGAGCAGAACCAATACCATAGCTCTGTTGCAATTTTGAAAGGGAAAATATTGCTGCTGCTGCTGCTTAAACTCCCTTCTGCAAAGAAAATGAGCCCTTTGGTATTCCCCAGGGCCTACAGCCCCTGCGCTGTCGTATGTGGCATAGAGCGTTCTTTATGCAGAATCTCGAACAGAGCTGGTCCTGTGCTCCGCTCCAACGGTTTTAATTGGTAGAAGTGACGTTCAGAGTACTAGTGCAAAAATAATACTTGTGGCTGCTTGTGTTTTTAAGTACTGTGTCTTATACTTTGTATGTATTGGCTGTAAGTGAGGTTGGATGATGATGAAAATGTACTGCTGCAGCCTCCCACAGCTCCATCAATACTGTTGAAATCATTGCAAGCTTGGCAGTGGAAAAATTCAGAAAAACGAGTGGGTTTTATGTACTAACTCTCATTAAAAGCCAAATTGTCCCTGTTGGCAATAGGCATTTACCTTTCCTCATATTCGTCATTTGAAAAGCTGTAATACAGATGTACTTCCAGTTTTGTTCAGTTTTGCTCTGATTCAAGCATGTTTTACCAAAAGTGAAAAAGCACTTACTGAGTCAGGTCTGTTCTGCTGCTAACCGGGCTGTAGTTACCGAAAGCAGGCTGGGGTGGGTGAGACCAGAGCAGTTGCCCACTTTCATGTTGGCATTGATTATTCTGCTTAATGCAGATAATGGGACACAGCTCCAGTCCTCAGTATAAAATATTTAATGAGTGAGTGCCTGTTCCAGGGGCTCGCCTACTTTCTCTGCTTGTCAGAGTTTTCATCTTTGGTCTTAGAATCTTGCGTAGGGAACAAGACGTGAATGGTGGTTTTTGCACAGTCCCAAGCCTAGAGAGAGATGGGCCATACCAGTAACAGAAACTTTAGCAGTTGTAAGCTGGAACTGTGCAGTATGTTAACCTGTATTTAGGGATACAAGGATGTACTGCCTCCATCTGTCCAAAACCTATAAAATTAGGTAAAATTTCTTAAGTTTCTTGCTATGTCTGTATTGCCTATAATAAAGTTTGTGTTTCATCTCCCAGCAGAAGAGAGCAAACAATATCAAGCTTGACTGTGAAATATAAAAAAAACCCCAAAACCAAAAAACAATAAAAAAACCCCCACATTAACAGCAGCCTCATACATCATGTATGGACCAATCAATAGCCTGGCTGTCATCTGAGCAAAACAAAACTTCAGATGCACCTCGCTAGTGCTAAAGCAGATTTAACTTTGCAGGCGCTCACGAGAGTGGCAGTGCAGCTGTGCTTTAAAAGGAGGAGTCGTCACCGTGTCCAGAAATCCGCCCCATGGCAAAAAGCTTTCTGGGTTCCGGGTGGATGGTCCTGTTTATTTCTAGCACTGGTGGAGCTTCTGTGCTTTGTTGCATGGAAGCTCTAATGCAGCCTCTCTTTTCTCAAAGCCATCTTATCCAGTTGTCTCCTCCCTTCTCCAGCACTTGTATAGAAATAAATTACCGGATAGAAAAGGATCCATACAGAAAATCCTCTACAGCCGCTTTCCAGTAAAAATCTTTTTGAAATATTAACTAATTTTCACTACTACAATGCCCCATCTTAACTATTTGTTTCCACAGAGCCATTCAACCATTCAGTTGAATCAGTTTAAAAAGTGATTTAAGTAAACTGTTGCAAGTATCTTTTGTGTGTCTATTTACAGGTTTAAAACAAGTAAGTTCTATTTTACTGGAAACTTTTCTGGCCAGTTTTATTTAAGAATGCTTGCACACGAAGTTTGGCTATACAATTTAGGTAGAGTGTGATTTTTAAATTGGCACAGCTTTGCATTTTTTACCAATTCTCATTTATACTGTATATCTCCCTGCCAAGAAACCTGCTTCCGCTCTACAGATAGACTCACTACATTCTTTTATTCCCCACTGTAATATGAATGAAGTAAAATTATGATGGAGATGACCATTTTAGGGTAATTAAGCTCAGTTACAGATTTTCTTTTAAAACTTTTTTTGAAAAGTCTTGAATCAAAAAAACACAGAATACAAACTTTGTCTACTACTTGAAATTTTCATGGTTTGATGAAAAATGGGGGGGGCAAGGCATTAAAAAAAATAAAAAATCCCATTGGCAATCTTCCACCAAGATTGTGGGTTTTTTTAAGCTTCCTCTTGTAAGAAATTTTAAACAGTTACTGATCTGTGCGTCTTTCTTCTTTCATCAGTTACAGTGATATACTGACTGTTGCCAGATGGAAGGTGAAGTAGCGTCAGCCAGGTTTTGTACGTAAAGTTAGTGTTTGTCGAGAGCACACAGGGATATTAGAGCAGATACAGAACACCTGCGTATGGCGCTGCAGCTCCAACCTGTGCCAGTTACAGCAGGTTGTATTCACTGTCTAGGGGTACCCGTGATGGTTCTCTCCAGGAAGGATGGATGGTGTCTGTAGGAAATATCCCCCTGCTTACGATGAGGAGAAAAAGCAGAGAATAAGAAAGTAACATAGGAACAAGTCTAAGCGGTGGTCAGTCTCCTGAGAGATACTGGGGACCCCACTTCATTCAGTGCCTTCTCCCTGGTTTGGTGTGTCCCTCGGATACTGGGCAGGTGAGCTGATCCTCCTTTGTGGCAGTCGCTCTTGGAGCAGCTTTTTGGGGCTGAAGCTAGTATTGAGTATATGAGTACGGAGACAAGAATGCTGCTAAGTGCTCCAAGTGTCCTCTAGTGTATCAACAAGCAGATGAATATCCTTTCAGAGCCACTGGGCTTACTCTCGGCAGCAAACGTACATTATCAGAACCCTTACGTTTGCAGTTACGCATCATGAAAAATCTCAGGTATTTTTTGTGAATTGTGAGCCCTATTCTAACAGAGTTAAAGGAAGGTAACAATTTTTTGACAGCTAATTGCAGAAAACCTTAAGCTTCCTTTTTATTACTCACAGAAAAGTCTGGTCTCTTGACCTGTAGCTTACTTCCTTTGCTAAGCACCAGCTCGCTAATTATTCTTAGCTGTTCCGTTTGCTAGTCAACACCTGCTGTAACAGTGGTTTCACGTTTGTTCCACTGTACTCCATCCAGCTCACCAGAATTGTAGCACTTGGATAGAACCATCTAATATTTAAACTATATTACTATCATAATTTCACTGTTTGACATAAAAACGTGTTCATATGTTTGCACAAGAGTAATGCATACGTTGTAACGCGCATTTGACAAGCCGAGGTAAATTGGGTGTTACGGCAGGGAATCAGAAGAAAAGGGCACAGGGATTTACTCCTCGGGAAACAGACCGTCTCTGCTGTACGCTCCCTCTGGCTGAGAGGCACATTCGTAACTGCCAAATAAATTCAGTAATCAATGGTAGAATTTAAATTGGGTTGCTATAGGTGATATTCCAGACCTACTGCAGGGAAAATACAATAAATCTTCCAGAACTTATCTACTAGAGAAATTTACCACAGGAAGGAATACATGGTGTCCTAAGCATGATTGTAGGGCACAGAAATACTTTGATGTGCCAGATATTGATTGGCTTGCTCTTGCCTTCATCACAGCTAAATATTATCATCTTATACTGAGTATTTGCAGCTTATTTAGATTGTAGAACCAATGTAGCTGAATGGGTGAAAATATCATCAGGCCACTCCCTGAGTGGCTTGCTGGTTTCGTGTGGTATCGCCACTATTAAGAAATCAGAGGCCGTATCTGTGCAGCTGGTATTTAGAAGCATTAATACTAAAAGAGTTTTAGAACACCAGTAATATTGTATAATTGTTGGGATTCTGCCCCAGTGCGTATGCTGCAGGGATTTGATAGGATGGCTATAAGCATAATCAGTTTACTTAGAAATGGTTTCTTGTAGTTGGGATGGTGACCCTACGTGGTGTCGAGCAGCCAGGCGTCAGTTTGGCCCTGGGAACCGGGGTTAGCCTGTGGTAACGCGCAGGTGAGAGCTGCCCTTCTGCTGCCCTGCAGAGAGGGCTTTGATTCTGGTTCAGACAGCTCAGGCTGTGTTGTCTAACGACAAGAGCAGGCTGTATGAAACAGTTGTTGACCTCGATGGGCCACATTTGTTTTCCACAATATCTGGAGATGTGTGACAACGTGCGCGTCTGTAACAGTGTTTTTCTGGAAGTTGTTACCTCGGAGTTGGCATTACCAGCAATTGGTACCTCCTCTTCTAACTAGGGCAGCAGCGACATTTCTGCAACCTAGCGTCTTGTACTTTGTAATAGGTTCATTTCATACCTCTGCTTTCCCACTATGGCACTGTTGTCTTTGCTGAATGCCTTACCTGTTTGTTTCTTTCACATGAATTGGGAGAAGAAATGACAAAACTGATTAGTGTTTTATTAATTTGCTGGAGTTAAACAAACAAAAAAATTGTAGGATCCTAGATCTACGAAATCAAGAGAGTAATACTATATTTTTGCTTGGCTCACGGGTGATGGGTTAATATTACACCTATAACGGCTATAATTTAGATGAGATTCAATTAGAAAGGTTTTGAAACTGTGGTGGGTGAGTGGATATTGTATATCTTGGCTGCTGAAATGCTCTTGTTCAGTTATTTAACTTGCTTCTTCGCTAATTATACCTATCTGAATAATATGTGGTTTAAATTGTCATTTTTAACTATGTGTAAAGGTTACCATGCAGAACCTCAAGTGTAAGCTTAATAAAACTATTTTTAAAAAGTAATTTGCTGGCATCAATACTATTTACTAAAAATGGTAGTTTGGACTAATTTTAAGAAATAGAGGTATCTTTTGAAAGATTCTCACTTGTGGAACGCTGCAGAATTATTATATATTGATACATGTTTGTCTCTCTTATTTTTGGTAGAAAATGATGCACCCTGTTGCCAGCGGTAATACAGCTTTCTGTGGGACCGGCAAGAGTTCTTGCCTCAACGAAGACAATGTGAGATCTGCCGATCAGTTTGACTTGTATGCCACACAGCAAAGTAAATACAGCCACGCAGTCAGCCACAAACCAATTGCATGCCAGAGACAAGACACGTTGAACGAATCGCACTTGCAGACCACGAGTGGCAGGAATATAGAGACAAAAGATGAACTAAAGAAAAAGAAAAACCTCAACCGATCTGGTAAACGTGGAAGGCCATCAGGGACCACAAAATCGGCAGGGTACCGAACCAGCACAGGTCGACCCCTGGGGACCACCAAAGCAGCTGGATTTAAGACAAGTCCAGGGAGACCCTTGGGTACAACTAAAGCAGCAGGATACAAAGTCAGCCCAGGCAGACCTCCAGGTAGCATTAAAGCTCTATCACGGCTTGCAAATCTAAGTTATACGTGTGGCAGTGCAGCTTTTCCCTACCCTATGGTGCATAACAGAGGTGTGCACGCTGCTGGTGAAACTAGCAGCAAAATCAAACAGCCTAATGAATGAAAGGAGGGAATTAGTAACTCCTTACTAATCCGCTTTACTCTGAATTTTGGCATGTTTCTTGCATTTTGTTGTAGTGTTTGCGTAAGACTGAGTTTCTAGATTTTATTTTTATTCAAATAACGGCATAGCCTATGGGTGCAATTCAGTGACTTTTAAAGCACTGTTGAGAAGGCACTGATTTAAAGGGGGGTTTGATGGTTTTAAATAATAATTTATAAGAAAGTCTGACGTGATGCATTATGCCTTGGTGTCAATACTTAAGTATTATGTCCATGTCCCTAGTTTTATATTCAATTTCTGGTAAATCTAGTTGTGTGGTTATGCGTTAAATAATTGAAATAAGGAGGACAGAATTATCTGGCTGTTGGTTCATGATGTGGCCTGTCCCACAATAAGGAATTTAGCCAGGTGAGTTATTACTTGATAAGAAAAATTGATAAAGCAGCAAGCTACAATTTCCACTTCTGCGGGAGCTTCTACAGACCTCAAATAGATATTTAAAAACTTAACAAACCAACCCAACTTTTTTTTTAAAGTGCTGTTTTCAGGTGGCTTTTGTTTCTGGAGTTGTAGCATTAAGTCAATTTCAACTAGTGCTCCAAAAATATTTTTGAAAATATTAAAGAAAACTGTGCATTTGTACAGCACGTTACAGCTCACAGCGCCTTATTAATACAAGCTAATTTGCCTTTAGGTGATAGCCGTTCTTTTAGCTATGCTGTTACAGGATTCTGCTGTGTAATTTTGAAATGCCTAATAGTATATATACCAAACCACAAATAATTCTGTGAAATTTTGAAATATTTTATAAGAAATTAAGTACTGTTCATTCTAGTTACGCACTTGGTTAATATTAAACAGTATGTTCTTAAATCTGTAAATAGCTATTTACACTGTTTTTTTTGCCTTTAAAATCTGTGCTTAGGTGGCGACAGTTTAATAGCTTTTACAGTATTAATCTATAATGTTTACAAATTAAACTTTTTAAATAGACACTGTTGCCAAGTTTTCAGACTTAGTTTTGCCAGATATTCCTGGATATACAGTTATTTCGTTGTTTGACACTTATACTATATTTAAGTTATGGAAGCTTATATATCTACCAAAGGACACCATTTTCATGATTTATAAAAGCAAACTGTATAGCTGATGCAAACAGGATGCAGTTTACTGCACTGCTAGACCCCAGATATAAAGTAATTCATCTATGCATGCAAGCTGAAAAAAAATGTTGTTGGTTAACTATAAATACCTTTCTTGACTCAGACTAAAACCTTCCCTCCTTCCAAAAGAAATGTTCCATTTTTCAACTGGGTGTGTTTAATTTTTTTAAGTGTGAGAGAGTGTGTGAGTGTATGTGTAAAATACTTTAATCTAGACTTCAAAAAGATCAGTCCTCAATGTTGCATATTGTTTGTTCTCAATTTATTTTACTGGAATTAAAGTGTTTGTTGTTTTGTTGTGTTTTTTTTTTTTTCTCATCTGGAAGAAAGTTTACGTTTAAGTTGTGTCATGTATAATATGACATTATGATAAATTTGTAGCTTCGAATATCTGGGGAGGGGGAGTATAGAGAGATTGCAGATATGGGGGAGTGTAAAATTTTGGGTTAATTGAGCCTGTGCTGAATGAGTAATGATGCTGATAATTTTTGTTAACATAAATGCTATTCTGGCCTGCTGTCGTTTTGATGAGAACTCTTGATTTCAGTGATGACAACTTAAGAAACAGATGTCATGTTTCATACCTTTTTTATCAGGAAAAAAGCAGCAAGCCTTCAGGTGTTCCAGTGATGCCTAACACATATTGAGCTGGACTTTATGCTGTACTTTACAATAGGTGTGTTGAGTTGTTTTGGGGGAACTGTGTATGCACTGGCAACTAAGACAATGAACCTCAACTGTACTGGATGGCTCCTGTAGTCGATAGATGAACTAATGGCAGCTAAACTGCTACTAAAAAATAGTTTCTTCATGCTGAAGCTATGAAATCCAGTTAGACGTTCTGTTCCTCAACAAACTCGCGAGTCTGAAATTTAGCAATCTTTCTCAGAACGATGTAACTTCTGCCACATGCAAAACGCTAATGTGAGTTAATTCACCCTCAGGATCTGTGTTGTATTGGCTGTTTTTAATCGGATGATTTTTCAACAAAAAACTGCTTTAAGTTCTTTCCTGAACTCAGCTGGGAAAGCAGTCCTCTTCAGCCGAATGTAGTAACTGCAGGAGTGTCACACCTCGCTGGCAAGGAACGTGTTGCATGTCACCGCCGTACCTTGGAGAAACTCTGCTTCTTACCTCCTCCTGTTTATCCTGTTTGCTCCCGTTCCGGTTCTCACTTGTGCATCTACTCAATGGTGCTGTGCTGTGTGTCAGGAGATCATGCAGATGTATTGCTGTTCTGCTAGTATAATGAATTTTGTATTCGAGTATGCTGATCGAATAATGAAATCATCTAAGCAATTTCTGTTCGTTACAGTGTTTATTAATTATATCAGATGGAATATAATCCCAGTGAAAAACAATTAACGTTGTTGATTGTGAAATGATGAGCATAAAGTAGAGAAGTGTTCAGCGAGTCTGGAATGGGCTGCTTGGCACTCTAGATTTAGCAAGGAGACCCGAAATGCACTGCTGGGCATTTCTTAATTCTGGTTTATTTTATATCTGACTATAGTTTACTGGTGACGTGCAGTGAGGGGAAGAAAAAAGAAGTTAAGAGATTCAAAGTGAACTAGAAATGGAAATTTCAAATACTTCTGCTTTCCCGATGTATAATCTGCAGAATACATTGTGCTTCTTTCAACACTTTTCTTTCCACGAGAAACACTGAAACAGCATGTTAATGCCTAAACTTTATTAGTATCAATGGGAAAACTGGCCTTTTCCCCCCATAGTATGAAAACATTACTTGTAAGGTAAACTGCTTATTTTATATTATATATCATTCAGCTATTCATAAGATAGGATCACTGTTGTGTGTTAACACTGTTCAGAAGATCTACATGTCAAGTTTGTTTTTTAATAATTTCTTTTAATTATCAAGTTTCTAACGTCTTATTTATACATAAATGAAATGTATTAGCTTGCTATTATTCCTTAATGATGCTATACAAGTTCACTGTTTAATATACATATAGTAACTACTATTCAGTTTCCAATTAAATTTACTTAAACTTTAAAACCAAATAATTTTGCTACTATAAAGTCTTGCACTGGACATATTCAAGATGCTAGCACCGTATTTTGGCAGAAGAAAATCAGATACCATCAGGAGTGACTGACTTTGATATCAAAGATAGTATTTTTAAAATCAGCGGTTAGCTTTGTCATTAAAGCAATGTTCTTTATATCTTGGATTTACTTTAAACTAATGAAAGTAACTATGTATCAAGAGCCATTAAAGATCTCTGTTCTGAATGAATATATTTTCATTTTGTCTGAAAGATCTTAAGAGTTCAGTCAGGACAAAACCAAGCCTTGTCAGTGAAGTGATGTGTTTGTGAAAAGAATTACTTGCAAGTACAACAGACAGAGTAATTCAGATGAGAATTTAACTCCCTCCCCCATTTTTGAAGAGCTTTAAAAGGCAGAGTGATGTGAAGTCATTTGCCCGATGGTTTCATTAGCTGTGACTCTGCTATTCTTTGTTATATGTATAATAATGTTTCACGCTATCCTTAGAGTGGACAGTTAAAACAGTTGATAACAATCATAAATACTTTGAACTGCAGACTTCATTTCTGACCACAAAAGAAGTTTATTCTTCTCTATTTTAATGCATATATTTTAACACTGCTTAAATATATTTATGACTTTAGTAGAGACTAGACTTTCCTCCTTCTGATTTATTTTTTTTTTTTCAAATAGAAAAATCTGTATTCTGAAATTTGAACCACTTTCTGATACTTTAATCTTCATTTGCTTTTCCACAGGTTTACTTTTGGGGGAAACAGTAATCTGTTAAATAACTAGTATCAGCACCCCATCCTCTGCTGTAAAAAGCCTGATTAGATACTGTATATGTTTTTATGTCCATGAACTTGAGCTACTCGTGTGCAATTATGTGTATGGGAATGGAGTAGTGTTCATGATCTGTATTTACATCATCATATGGATGTATATTTATTAATAAAGTTAATACTTTAAAACATCTTTTTTTTTTTTTCTCTGAGCATTTTTTAGTATCTTTTAAAGGCTGGCTGAAGATGCCTGTTGACAGTGTTACCAGACCAACGGCCTTAGCCCTTCGCTCTTGTAAGTGGAGCTGCTGTTTGTTCTGATGCCTCAGTCATAGTTAATTGACTCGAACTGGCACTGAAATGTTTTGTTACACCTTGTACAGATTTCACTTAAAATCTGGTGGCTTGCCTCCCTGGAAGGTAATTGAATCTGACGACAATAGACTGAGTGTGTTCTTGCCTGTGTGGACTTCAAAACGCACACAGGATTTGTGAGCGTTGGGACGCCGCTCTATTGTGTGATTTTTTTTAAAAAACAACCAACCAACCAGCCAATCAAAACCACAACCCTGAATAAATATTCTCACCCTTTCAGTATACTTTTCTTTCTGAATTTCAACGTGAGATGTGTATTGCATGTTACGGGCAAGTCCCATATAGTTGAATTAGGCAAAAAGCCTGTATGAATTGTGAGGTATCAGAAAATAGAGGAATGTTGCTTATTTTTTAACAAATTGAAAATGCTGCAACAGTAACTTTGTTGTTCTTATCCTTTCACTCAAATACCAGAAGAGGGGAGGAAAGGACTTACAGCTATGTACGTATAAATAGTAAGCTGCTAACTTTTTTTCTCTCTGTTGCACATGGAAATTGGTTTGAGAGTACTCGTAAACTAAACTTTTAATGGAATGGTGGTCTTTTTTCATTATTCTGTGATGATTAAGATGTATTTATCCCTGTGTTCTAGCAACACTCCAATTTATCTTTGGTAGGATGTGCTCTGCATACTACTCAACCCCTCTTCTTTTTAATTCTCTCTACTGATGTTTTTCAGTGACTCTGGGGTAAGGCGGGTGCAGTTCTACCTACAGGAAGCTGCAATCTAGACTGCTAGGTCTGCGTCCTTCCCTTGCGCTCAGACACCTTCTGTTTGCTCTTCCATGTACTTTCAAAGGCCGTGAATACATCTAGGGTTGAAATGTTTTACATGCCAGTTGCAGTTATTTTGCAGACTTTAAGTTGTTTTTACCTGAAAAAGACATTTGATGTCATCTTCTTGTTGGCCATTCTGGTGATTGTAAATATTTGGCTTTCAAGGTGAGTGGATGCGTTCAGAACAGAGTTTGACTACAGTCTGCTATGTCCCGGTCTAAAAATCTGTTGCTAGATGTGATTCCTTGAGCAAAATGGATTATTCTCTTGGTTGTAGTGAAACCTTGAGTATTGGGTATTAAGTCAGTCATCTATTATATTATACAAGAGTACAGGCTTTCCAGCTGTGTTGGAAATCGCTCGACTGCTTCTGTGGCTGGCGGGTTACGTATTCTCTGCCGTGTCAGGAGCTGGACGATGGAAGCTGCAACGCAGTCTCTCCCCTCGCTACACGGCTGGTGTGCGAGGCCAGGTGCCATTTCAGATGACAGGACCAGTTTACGATTTATCGATCCTGACAGACTAGCAGTGTCGGAGTGTCAGCTGTGCAAGCTGGACACCCTGAAGGAGTCTTTAAGATGGTTACATCTTCTACTAATTTATGTGTAATCTGGACGATGGAAGCTGCAACGCAGTCTCTCCCCTCGCTACACGGCTGGTGTGCGAGGCCAGGTGCCATTTCAGATGACAGGACCAGTTTACGATTTATCGATCCTGACAGACTAGCAGTGTCGGAGTGTCAGCTGTGCAAGCTGGACACCCTGAAGGAGTCTTTAAGATGGTTACATCTTCTACTAATTTATGTGTAATTTATGTATACATTTATGTGTATGATAAGACACCAAGGCTTGCTTTGGGGCTGGACTGGCATTTTTATGGTTTTGTACCTCCTCGGTGTGATGTCTTAAAGCAGCACAAACAGTACAGTGTGAATTAGTGATCTCGGACCTATTAAATATGCTGGCTCAACAGAGTGTCTTTTTGGACGAAGACAAATGAAAATTGTTCTTGACAGTTAATCATCTAAAGCTGTAATGCCTAAAAGTAAAGGACTGACTCGCTGACTTGCATTTCGTGCTATTTTTATCTGGGTTCTGCCTGTGGCTCTGTGTTTACTATTTAACATTTAAGAGAGAGGTGTGGCCTGACCAGGCAGAAAACTGGCAGCCCAAAAGCTACTGTGTTCTGGAGCTGGCTCTCTCCCAGGCTCCCAGCATGGCCTAGGGATGGCAAGGTCTCCTTTTTCCCATCGGTAAAAACGCGGCAAAAAGATCTGCTTGTCTTGCAGGGTTGCTGGAAGGAATCATTAGTTAACAACTTTTAACTACTTTGAAGCTGAAAAATGATGTGGAATTCTTAAGTGTTATTTAAATGATCTGAGGCAGATAAATCTTCTTGCCTTTACTGTTCATTTTTTTTTTTCATACCACAAAAGCTAATCAGTCAAAACAAAACAAAACAAAATCCTAGTAAAAATTAGTGCAAATTTGATTACTTAGAGCAGGCCTTTGAGATGTGCATAATACTAAAATATGTGTTTACTGCTTCAAGTGGTCATATTTTTAAATATTCAACTGCAGCCCCGTGGAGAAAACAAAGTCACACTTCCCAAACATAGGCGTAGGTTAAAGGTCTTGGTGAAGATCCTGGCATTGCCATGTGTCCCAGGCCGGGTCCTCTTTCACTGCTTCTCTTGGCACGTTGCCCGCGAAGGAGCTTGCCCAGCGTGACAGAGATCAGGGAGAGAAGTCCAGCTGGATGCACAAATGACCACCAAGTTTTGGTGTTTATTCATGGATGCAACAAAAGACTCATGTTTTACAAATCCTCCTCTTTGCTCAGTTTCAGCTCCTTCGCTAACAGAGAGCTTTTCTAGGCTGGCTGAGATTTTTGAATAGATGCAAAACAATGTATTTTTTACTAGACCTTTTCCTGGAAACAGATATTTGGCATTAAAAATCAGAAAAATGTAAGCCACTGAAAACAGTTTTGCAACAAAACTGGCAGGCATTGTAAGAAATGTGTCTTCTCTGTAATACGTCAGCACTGGGATAGTACGGCCGTCAGGTTGGTATGATAAAGCCTGACCATCTAATTTGTGAGAGTTCGTGTTCCATTAATAGATTATTTACAGCCACCATCAAAGAAGAATGCCATTTTGCACAAACCTTTTGCCTTCCGTTAGGGTAGGAAAACTGCTGGTAGGGTTGTGTCCACAGAGGTCTCTCGGGTGCAGGGGTGGAGCTGTTGTTTTAAGGGGCTGGAATATCCCCACCTGCGTTTGAGATCTGACACCATCCGGGACTGGGGGAGGCGAGACGCTAGACCCTGATGGCACAGAGCAGGGAGCTGGCAACCACATGCAGTCCTTGACCACGAGAAGGAAGATTGTTTACAGGTTGAAAATGCTACTTTGTCCAAATGGAAAGATAAGGACAACAGGGAATGGGGCAGCTTTTTCCTGATCAGTCCACACCAGTTTGGATTCCTTATGTGCTTTTGCTTTCGGGCTGGCTTGCTTGGTCTCTCTCCGATTGTCTAATTAAGTATTTTCCGTGTGCAACCCTCATGGTTTGTATCTTTAGACTTTTATGCCCTCAATATTAATGCTTATGCAAATTGGACTTTGAAAGAAAAAAAAAATGCAAGTAAGAAATGTGCGCTCTAAGAAAGGACAGAAATGGAGAAGTGTCCCCTAGTCGACACAGACAAAAATCCCATTTCTGCAGTAGTGCTGACACCCACCTTCATTTATATGCACGTACAGTGTTTTCCTTGCCTTTTTCCAGTGTGTGTATGGTTCATACTCTGTCGTAATTCTCACTTTTTGACAGGTGCACAGCTTTGGCAGAGTCTCTTTGTGCAGTGCTGGCAGTTTCAAGGGACACAGTAAAAAAGGGGCTGTCAGCAGTTGAAGCATTCTGTTCATTTTCCAAATGATCCAAATAGTCCTGAAGCCTCACTATTAAAGTAAGAACTAATTCTGTGACAGGAGGCATATTATCTTACTTCCTACAAAGAAATACAGTGTATTTATCTCACCTTTCAGCTTGGGAGCTTTGATACGCTGATGGACAAGAGCTCGTGTTTTCTTTTTAGCTTTAAAGAATAACACCTTTACTTTGCAGGCTTTTACCCTTGCCCCAGCCTGGCTGTAGGTTAAAGTTTAGTTTTCGCGTGAAAACACATCCCAAACTGAATCTGCGCTTCTGCGTGGCGGGTAGAAAATCCTTCGGCGGGCGGAGGTGGCTGCCAGGAATCCCTGGTCCCAGCAACCTTAGGGCTGCGAGCCGGGGCTGTAGCAAACCGGGTGTGCGCCCTCCGTTACC